>VZTL01035700.1:0-21893 GCA_013400535.1 Scopus umbretta | reverse complement strand
CTCTCTCTCCTGCTGCCAGCAATTTCTGTTTTTGTGTGTCTTGCTCTAGCTGCCTTGCAGCAAAATGGCATCGGTGACATGCAAACAAGATGCTCTGCATTCCTTTCCTCTTTGATCTCACAACTTCAATCCCAATGATAGGAGCTAGAGCTGGGAAATGATTCAGCGGCAGCTTCCGCAGCCTGTGAATTTTGGCAGGTGCTCCGTGAATGCAAAGATGTGGCAGGCAGGAAGATGTCTGTGATGCTAATGTGTCCTGAAAAGTAGTAGGTGAGGAGTCCTGACAGCAAGCTCTCATGTGCTGAGCCTTGTTTCTTCCCTGTGCAGCTCAGTTTGAATTGGAAAGAATATGCAGTTTGAACTCCGTGAGAAAAAATCCACACAATTTTTAGTCAATCGCAACGTTTTAAGGGCTTATACAAGAAACAGTCTTGTTGTCATGAGTAGGAGCTGGGAGGATGTAGCAGCCTCGAGCAGAAGGCGGTTTGAGGTTATGCAGTCAGTAAAATAATTTGTTGTATTCGTTGGAAAATATTTTTTCAGTTGCAAAATAGTATTCAGTGAGTTTTAATTGAACTCCAGATTTACAGTCTGAAATGGAAATTAATACGTATGCTGTGTCTTTAACTACTCGGGGAAATACGCTCCTTGTGTTTGTGGTGAACGTTGAAATCCACAGGAACTGAGTAAAACTGATGGCTGAAGCTCTCCAGTCAAAATTTGGTTTGGGTTTTTTTTTCTGGTTGATTCCCCGTAAACCTCTTTAATACTAGCAGCTAGTTACTCTGCAGAGACAGCGCAAGACCTAGAGGAGAAGGGGTTTCATTAAAACCACCTGCTTCATGAGGGGTAAATGAGAACTGGGGGGAGGAGGCGCCTCTCGTCCCTCCTGCTCTGTAGTTAGCCGAGACCAGCGGCTCAGCTGCCCTGGCCGAGGGCTCTGCTCCCCCCTGCCAGCCTGAGGCGAATCGTGCCTTACAGCACATGCTGCAGCGCAGACCGGCTGTCCGTGGGGAACGGGATGGTTTGCAGATGATGGGGAGACACTTGTTTGCGTCAGGAAATGCTTTCACAGAAGCCTTTGGGGAGAGGAAGCAGAAAGCAAAACCTGTTGTCTTGTGTCTGGGAAAGGCTGTGCTGACAGAGTGCGTGCGATTGCGTTCATCTTCGGCTTGCCGGAAGGATGAAAGTCGAGGGGAGGACGGTGTCTGCTGAGCAGGCCATGGCTGCTAGGTCTGGCTGGTGGGAGAGAAGGGCACTATGGATGAAGCGGAAGGATTGGGAGAGCATTCTCCATACCTGCAGGCACCAGCAAGCCCGCTGGAAACACCGTGGCAAGTGGGTCAGGGCTCCAGGGGCTGCGAGGGGCTTTCCGGGGTGCACACAATGGTGTCCTGTGGGTGTGACTGATGTTTTGCTTTTGGTTGGTTGCAGTAATACCAGGCTTTGGTTTCGTGCCTTTCCTCTCAGCTGCATTCCCTGAGACCCAACAAGGCTCTTCCTTTTCGTGGGCTTTGGATCACACCCTGGTTGTCTGGAAATGCTTCCCACAAGGAGCTTCTTGCTGCCTAGTGTGGATCCGTCCAACCCTTCTTTCTCTCTGTGTGGTCTCTTTAGGCTGCACCTCAGCACGACCATCCAGGGGAGTGCCTCGGCCTCAGGCTGCAGGGCGGCTGCTTCCCGGGGCGGCTGATGGCCGAGCTGCTGCAGCATCCTCCTTGCAGCTGGCCCAGGGCAGCCGGCACCAGGCGTGGTTGCCCAATTTGTACAGAAATAGCAGGGGAAAGCCCTGAAACCCACAGGGAGTGTGTTCCCTGAGGGGGTGGGGCTGCCTCTCTGCTGCCCGGGAAGCTCTCTTTCCTGTGACTGCCACTGCAAAACTCCCTGGTGGGAGTAGGTCCACTGGGGATGTGGAGTTCTTAGCAGACATACAGCGTCTCACTGCTGGGGCTATTCCTGTGCCCCTGCTCCCTTGCCTTTTCTTGTGCTCAGGCGGGGACAGCGAGCTGTGACTGCTTTGCATCTGCCTGAGCGAGCCTGGGAGGATGTGTGCTTCATGGGAGGCAGCAGCAGATCGGAGCAGGACAGGCAGCAAAGCCACTTCTGGCCTTCCCAGAGGTACCGGTGTGCCATGAGCCATGATGCTCCAGAGCTGGGCCCCGGCGCACGGGGCAGGCGGAGGAGCAGCGGCTCTTGCTGGCCATGCAGGCATCTCTGCCAGCTCTATAAAGCAGGCTCACACCAGCTTGGTGATAGCTGCTGTGCCAGTGCAATGCTGGGTTTTGGGAGTGACCACCTTGCAGGATGCTGTGAGGTGGAAGACAGATGGTGAGGGAAGGGGATGTGAGGAAGAGTGTATTAAACAGGCTTTTTCACAAAGCAAGCTGTAAATCCAGAGAGAGGGACAAAAGCTAGTTGGCAGCGATGTAGATTGCTTATGCTTATTGACATGTTTGCATGTTTGAGTCCAGGCTTGATGCTCCTGAGCTGTGGGTATTTTCACCACGTCGAGGTCTTGATTCAGGGATCTAAACGCAGTAGATACTAATTTGAAGAAGCTGCCTCCTGTAACAGAAGATTACTCCTGGCCTTTGCCCAACCCTGCCATATCCACGTGGGCTGAAGTGATGACTTCTTTTTGTGTCTTGTATGGACTCATCAGCTTAAAAAGAAGTGTTGTCGGTGGTTCTTCGTTCTCGGTGGTTTGGGGATGCCTTGGAAGCGGAAGAAAAGGGCAGTGCTAGTCTTGAGTATCTTACTGGACTCCAGACATGGATATTTGATATTCCAGCTGAACATGAGAAAGGAACTGGCTAAAATTGGCAGGAGAATTGAGAGGGGGAATGACTATTTCTAGCAGAAATGTTATAAATGCAACTGAATTTGGAAACGTGGAACTCTGTTTCACCAAAGAGATGTAGACTGAAGAGCTGGAGACAGAGAAACTTGAAATGTCTGTCTAGAGGTGTGCATTCTCCCAAAGCTGGAGGAGAGCTGAAGCCAAGGCAGCTTTGCACATAGGTGCTCTCTGCATGGGAAGAACTCGTTGCGCTTGCCTGCTTTGGGCACAGCGAGTTCTCTGGCAAAGCACAGAAAGCAAAGAAATATCTTTAAAAGGAAGCAGTTTTAAAGGGAACAAATAAACCAAATGTAAGCAAGAGGCAGAAGCTTTGCTGCACATGCTGCATGTATTCATGCTGCAGCACTATAGGTCCTGTCCGTAGGACAGGAGCCCTCCTTGCTCTGCTGTAAGAAGCCCTGTGCTTTGCAGTGATAAGCAGAACGCTGGTTCTCACCCTGTTGTTGCACTGTGCTGCTCGCGTGGCTGTTCGGGGAGGGGTGGGCTGTATGGCTGCTCAGGGGAGGGGAGCTCCTGTGCAGCAGAGCATCGCTTCCAGGTCTGGAGAGACAGAACGTCTAGGGAGGATGTGTTGTCCTTGTGCGCAGTTTTGCAATTCCTGCTTTTGTGCTACCAAATCTTTGCTCATTTATGGGTTTACAGGAGGTGGAAAAGGCATTTTCACTTCTGGATGGGTATTTTCTTCCCAGGTGATGTGTGGGAACCTAGGTATGTTTTGGGTTTTTTTTATTGCCAGTGTTACCATTTGAGGGAGAACAGTGTGAGGGGTTATGTTTTGGTTTTTTTTTAATCCATCCCTCTGCACTTGCTTTGCAGAGTTGTATTCCCTCCTGCCATGCCCTACTGTTGAAGTCAGTTTGAACAATTAAGCTGAGAAGGGTAAATTTGCTTCCTTTCTTGCTGCTGTTAAACTAGACACCGTTTCTTTGTGGTGAATTTCTGAGTGTAGGACTGACTGTCAGGCTTTTCCTGTGCTGCTGCTGGGAGAAGAGATAATTGCTGTCAGTGTTTCTGAAAGGGAGCAGTGACTTCATTTTATGGCATGACACTGTGTAAGTCCTGGTTTTCAGGGAAAAGGCAAATGTTGTAACTTGAAATCTGTTTCCTTGTTAAGATGCTTCAGGTTGAACTCTGGAAACACTGGACTCTGACTCCTCTGCTCGGAGTGAACAATAAGGGTTTGTGGCTTTGATGCCCCCTCTCATCTGCAGAGCCAGCAGAAGGCTGTACCTTGACTGTTCCAGCTCATAAGCATGGCTGTGTCCTCCTTTCTACCACTGTTTTGGGAATCTGACGCCTCTAGTGGAAGAGTGAGGTGGGACCAGTGATGGCTTGATTGGCCACAACCAGATCAGCAGTGCTTGGCTTGCCCTTGGTGACATCCAAATGGCTAATTTGCTCTTGACCATCTCTGCCTGCCTGACTGTAGAAGCTCAGAGGTGGGTACTGTAGTTTTAAATTGTACATTTGTTTGGACCCCAAAACTATCTGGACATGGAGCTCCCTGGGGGAAGCAGTGGTTAGAGCCCAGCCGTGGTGTTCAAGTGAGTCCTCTGCCACACTGTTGCTCTGCTCTGGTGCTTCATCAGGATCCAAAGCCGTCACTGGTGGTGAACAACTTCAGGTGAAATCATGTGATACCTTTTGATGTATGTGGAGGTCTTTTCCCTGTCATGTTTTCTGCTTTCGAGTGTGTTGAGACAGCACCTGATCCTTTGCACCTTTTGCAAAATCAGTCTCTTGGCTTGTGCCTAGGACTCCCTGGGCCTCTTGCACAGGTTGGCAGGTGATTTTGCTTTATATTGGAGCAATGGTACAGTTTTAGTCTGGAAAAAGGTGAGTATGTGGCCGCCAGAAGGGAGTTCTGTCCAGCTTCTTCCCAAGTACATGGTCCCACTGTCCTGCCACAGGACAGCTCGTCACTTTGGTGGGCAGTCAGGCTTGTGGGTTGCTTCTTCCAAAGCCATGCGTGAAGGTGGAAGCGAGCAGGCTGGTTTTGTGGGCAGCTTGTAGCAGCTTCTCTTCACTTCACCTGGGCAGAGAAGGAAGACTGTATACTGAGAAGAAGCTGAAAGCTGTTGGCATTTCCTTGCATCAGTTTCTCAGTGTTCTTGAATAATTTTGGCACTGGTCAAAGGTCTTTTAAGGAGTCAGCTGTCATATGTCTTTACCTTTGAAGCAAGTCTCTCTCTTCAACTTTGCCAACCCCTCAAAGTAAGAGCTTCCCCTGTTCCCAGAGCAGCTGGTCTGCTTCAGTCTTTCTTGAGTTGCCTTTTGTCTTTAATTGCTCTAGATATGTTTGGAGATCCAATGCCAAAGCTTAACCGTCATTATTCTTCTGGGGAAAATTCCCATTCTTTTAATGCCACCTCCCGCTTCAGGGTTGCAAACCTCCCCCCGGCCTTCACTTGGCTGTGCTTGCTCCTTCCCTCTCCCAGGTGAGGTCTGCACAGGTGCTCCAGAGCCTTTTAGCTGTGGTGGTGGAGCTGCTCCAGGGCAGGGACTGATTCTCTCTGTCATCACAGTGAGTGGCTGCAGCTCCTGTTGATTTCTGGAAATCAGACTGTGTTTATCAGACTCCGTATTGTGGCAGTCAGGCTGTTAAAACACCCAAAATGTCCCCAAGTTGGGACATTTTTTGCCTCTTTATCACAGCTGTTTATTTTCTCTCTGCCTGCCTGTCTGTTCAGTGTGATGCTTGGGCTCTAGCTGTGTGCCTGGTAAGAATAGCCTTATTTTTACACGGGGCTTTGTTGGTTCTGTGAATGCTCTGAATGGTTTTACTCCTAGGAAAGAGGAGGGGGAGGCTGGAAAAACTCCAGCTCAAAGTTGTGTGTAAGCCAAAAAATAAAATAAAAATATATATGGAAATGAATTCCTCACTGCTTTGCAAAGAGGGAGGAGAAACAGCCCCTTAGTTCCAGAAGGGGATGGAATAAGGAGAAGAGAGGGGTTTTATATCTTTCTTGCTGATGGGGGAGAAGGAAAATATTATCACTGAGCGCTTAGGAGCTCCCACATGCTAGGCTGCATTTTGAAAATCCTGCTGTCTTTGTCGTATAGCAGCAAAGCTGGGGGTTTTAATTAGCCAGTGGTTGTTTTTGATATTCTAATTTCCAGTGCTGTGAAGTGACTCCTAAGGCAGGTGGCTTTGTTGCTGGTCACATGTGGTGGTGGTGTTTAAAGATGTGATTAGATTAATTTATTGCAACCTTTTTGCCTTCAGCTGTGAGTCTCTTTAATTACAGGCCGACCCCCCCCCCGTCTTTTTTTTTTTTTTTTTTTTTTTTTTTGGCTTGCAGGCATCTTTGAGTCCAAAAGCCATCAGTTTTGTTCTCTGTGGAAATGCTGCTGCGTGCCCTGCACAAGTGCTGCACGCAGGGGGAGTTCAGTTGCCTTGGCAACTGTGTGCTATATATATGTGTGTGTGTATATATATCCATGCACACACATACTATTTTCTTTTCTGACCCAATGCTCTTCAGCCTGGAAGGACTCTCCTTCCAGGTAACGGGTTCAATCAGGAGCCTCTCATTGCTAGTGCTGAGCACTGTCCTCTTGAGGACAGGACTCATTTTTTTTGTTCATCTAGCAGAGGAACCTTTTTTGGAGGGTGGGAGATGCGTCAGTGGATGCAAAGATGAACTGCCCTTGCTGCAATGGCTCTCCATTCCTCTCCCTCCTCTTGTCTTCTTTCATCTGCCCTTTCCCTGCATGTAGTCTCCCGCTTTTTCTCCAGAGCTCTAGCTTGGCAATCACTTCAGTCCCAAACCCTGGCTGGCCATCCCCGCTTGCTCTGGCCATCCCTGGAGGCTATTCACCACCAAGCTCCCAGGTCCAAATGCCTAAATAAGGGCATAGTTGTCTCTGGGAGGCAGGTCTGGATCTCCTTGCCCTACAATTTATCCCACATATTCTCCGGTGCTTTTTATCATACAGAGAAGTGGCACTAAGTGCCAGCGGTGCCCAGCACCTGCATGTGGTAGGGGTGCTGTCTGTGGGGTGGGTGCATGACAGGGCTTTGCTCTGCATGCTGCATCTGTGCAGACGTGGGGGTTGCTCTCCCAAGAGGTGACACTCAAATCCAAGCCCGGTGCATCAGAGGAGAAGTCAGTCCACACCAGCTTATACCCACTGCAGCAGCACTACGATTTGCCAGCAGTCAGCTGTGGGTTTTTTTCCATGGGATGTCAATGGAAGTATTGCTACCACAGGCCCTTATATTTTTTTAAAGCACTAACTGATTTTGACTGGGAATATGGGACTTGATGTGCTGAAGGTAGAGACCTTGAACTGATTTTTTTTTTGTTTTCCCATAGTCCATATTGACCTTTGGTTACCAGAAATAAGTAAACGGTGAGGTCAGTTACATTTTTCTGATGTGAGTTTCTCAGGTTTTGAGCCTGCTTCCTTTGAGGAAGCCGTGGCTGCCTGTGGCAGTGGCTGTAGTTACATCGGCACATCTTCTACGTTGAGAGCTCAGGCTGCTGCTCCCTTGAAACAAGGAACCTGCCAGAGAGGGATGATATATTTTGCTGCCTTTCAGATAGCACTCCTCTCCAAAGTGCATCCCTTTGAGTATTTGCTCTGCATTGCGTTTCTCTCCTCACTTGTCAGTCCTCAAAATCGCATCTACTATTTTTAGTTGCCCCAAGTTTCTTTGCCTGTTGGGGGTGTATATTTAGACACTTGCTGAACTGAGTCTCCTGTTCATCAGGCCCTGCCGCGCCTAAAATGAAAGATATCAAAACTGTGTGTTTCAGAAATGCAGGAAAAATGGTTTATGGAGAACTCGGAGATGTTTCCAAAGCTGAAGAAGCAGGAAAAGGGCACGAGCGGAGCCCATCTCTGCTGAGTCGGTGTGTGATTCAGGAGAGAGCAAGGCATGACATGACACCTTTAATTTCCTCACTTGTGTCCTCTTCAGCAAGACATTGGTGATGGAGTGATAGAATCAAGTATGTTTTTCATAAGCCTGTGCTGTATTCATGAGAAATATCAAAAGCAACACCTGACTGGGTATGGTTCTTGCTAGCAGCTTGTGTTAGTGTTGTGTGTCCAGAGGCTCAGGATCTCCAAGGACTTCTGCATTTTTTTTAAAAGGCTAAGTTCTTTAGAAAGACAGAGGACACCAGGGCACGGCAGTCCCACTGGGAATCTGCATGGTTCTTGCTGTAAGAAAATCTCTCATGTGGGAATTAGTCCTGCTTTATAGGCTGGGGAAGGATGCAGAGGGTGAGCGAGGTGCTGTGGAAGCCCAGTCACCAACACTGGGGAGTGAAGTTTCCAGCTGGGAGTGAATACTCATCTTCCCTGGCCTCACAGGGCCAGAGCTGCTGACCTGGGGCTGGGGAGTTTGGCTCGGGGCTGCCAGCTCCTCTTGACCCCATGTCTGCAGTTCCATGAAGCCTGGGGGGGTTTGCTCAGCAGTAGGTGCCCTCGACAGTGCCTGGCAGGTGTTGATGGTTTCCCTGCTCTGTCTTCCTCTGGCTTTTGGACTTGATTTCCACGCTGTGGACCGGACATCGCACCTGTAAAGCACAGCCAGGCTTCTGTCCCACACCCCCTTGTAGGAGAGGCGCTCCTTAGCCATTCAGTAACAAATAGGGATTACAGGACGCCAACCATTTTCATCATGTCCTCAGCGAGACCTGAAATTCTGAAGAAAATCCTGAAAGACTGCATTAGGATTTCCGCCGCCCCGCTCCGCCAGGCTAATTTCAAGTCTCCTCTACCAAATGGTTTGTATCATAACTTCATCATCTCCCATCTGGGCATCTGCTGCCTGTGTTGTTCCTGTGCCGGCCCCACAAGCAGGCAGGGCACTGAAGCATAGTGAAGAGCCTGTTTCATCCAAGGAAAGGAATTCCTTTTTACATTCCAATATCCTGTCTGCTGCCAGGCACTGGGTTGAGTGTCTGTGAAGCAATTGTGCCTGCAAACTGGAGCTGAGTCAGCATGTCTGGTTATTCAGGCTCGCGTGCTGGAGCTGCCTCTGTCTCTTGCCCGGTGGGGTGAAGTATTAGCAGGACAATGCCTGGCAGATAACCAACATGCGCAGGCACTCTCCTTGAGAGATGGATGCTTTCCCACATTGCCCACACAGAGGAAGAGTGAGCTGTGCCTTCCCCTCGGATTGCGCAGGGGAAGGAGCTCTGCCTGCAGCCTCTTCCAGTTTTCCCACTGGAAAGGGAGCTGGACTGGCCCTTTCTGTAGGGTCATGAAAACGGTGGCCTCTGCTGCCTGCACCAGCGCTGAAGCACGTGGTGGTGCCTAGAAATAGAGCAAAGAAACGATCATTGCATGGAGTGACAGGATTTTCCTGCCCTGAAATCGCAGTGGGATACTCTGCAGAGCTGTGGATCTGTCTGTGCATCCTCCTCGCTTGCGCATCCATAGTGCCTGGACCATAGACATTGTGCTCTGCTGCTGCTGCTGTTGCTTTTCCATGTGTTCATTCATGGAGAATCAAATGAATGTTTGTCTTCTGTGCAACCTAGAGAGGGGAGGAAGCGGCTTAAGTTGATTTTTGTGTAAAATATGCCCATGTGTTGGAATACCATGTGTAAAACAATGAAAAAGGAAAAAGAAAGCCCATTTGTTGAACTGCAATACCTGTCCCTGCCCAGGGACGGTTTTGACTTCAACCTTTCCTGTTTCTCGTGGCCAAAAAAACCCACAGTTGTTTGAGGCAGAAAATTAGTAGGATGGCTTGTCGCAAGAAGAGTGGTTAATGAATTCTTATGGAATATTGCTAAACATCTAGTGAACGTACAACATTTTTTGCATGTTAATATTTTGATTTTTGTCCTCTGTGGAAATGCACATCTTGAAAGTGTGATCTGCTCTTCAGGAGAACCCCACTGCTGAGTCTAATTCTTTTTCCATCCACCAAAGTTCATGCAGATCGGGAATGCTGCCAGATCTGCAGTCTGCTGTGCAGCATGAGCATGGTGTGTGGTTTGGTTTGCCGGCTGGTCCTGGGGATCTTTCTGGCAGGGATGGCCTTCCTGCAGCTCGCTGCTGGTACCAGCTGGTTCTCTTTATGATAAGGTTAGCTTAGGGGAAAAGCAAAGTGAAAAATATTCCCTTGCTGAGGAGCCAGGCATTCCTATGGCAAGAACAGATGGAAATCAGCTGTGATGAATTTCCCATTTTTTAAAATACCCACATTTCTACTGCATGGAGTGGTGGTCCTGTAGGGAAGGAGGTACCTTGCAGCATGAGCAGGGCAGCAGCCTGTGGAAGAAGCTGATTTTTCCAATCTGGTGAAGACTTGCTATCTTCGGTGAAATGCTGTTAAAGCAGGTTGTATACTGCTCAGTCCATAGGCTGTCAGCACTGAGAATGTCTCCAGCCCAAAGCTCGGGTGCTGACTGACATGTAGTTGCTTTTAAATTGTAATTCATTCATTGAGACAAAGCCTTTTAATCTGCTGGACTGGGGAAGGAGATGCATGTTTCAGTGAGGGTTTGTGCAGGAGACTTTTATGCAGTATTTTGCAGGAGTGTGGTTAATTGTTCCCCTTGGCCTGCCTGCCAGCATTTTTAACCTTGTTGCCTTAATCTCCTCTCCATCAGAATGGCTGCTGTTGAGTTTTTCTTTCCTCCCTCAGTATTTGAGGTTTGGGGTTTTTTTCGTTTTTCCTGGTGTTCTGTAACTTCTCCCAGGGTAAAGCTCTCCTTCGCTTCCCCCACCTTGTCCTGAAATGCAAAACTTAGGCATTTTTCCTGAAGCCAGGAATGCTTTGTAGAGAGCCGAACTCATCTTCTTTGGTGGTGAGGGGTGGGATGTCTTGCTGTGTCTTTGGCTGCACAAAGAGCACAGACCTGCTCTAGCAAAGAGCAAACCAGTGAGAGCTTATTTGCCCCTCCCCATCGTTCTTCAAACACATTTTTTCTTTTTAGTGGGAGTAATTTTTTTCTTTTTGAGCTTCCATGTCCTTCTGAACCCTCTCCACAAGCTGTCTGTGGAGTTAGCACTTGCAGCTTACCAAGGAAGCACACAGTGCATTATCTGTCAGGGAACCTGGCACCTTTCGGATGTAATTCACTGGTGGAGCATTAAACATTTTCTAAGCCATTCTTCAGTGTCAGTAGCAGGAGAGATTTTTGTTCCTCTTCACCCTCACTGTTGGCACTCTTTCTCTGATGACAAATATCTGGGGAAATCTGTTTTTTTTTAAACACTTGACATACACTATGACTTTCCTGTCCAAGCAGTTGATGTCAGAAAGCATTTAAACTTTTCTTTTTTCTTTGTGGCTTGTCACAGTTGCTGTCCCTCATCAGTAGGAGGAGAAGGGAAAAACTGGAAGTGAACTTAAAATGCGGTATTTTTCAGTTTGCTCATCCCTTTGTTTGCTGGAGGAGCAGTTGCAAACTGATTAAACACTGATCCTTCAGTGTAGGGAGCTGGCAGTGAACAGAGGTGCTGCGGCTCTTTCAGCAGCTGGGACGAAGGAGAAATAAATATAGATTAATTTCTCCTGGAGGTGGGCTGGAATTGTAGCTCTCCCAGAGCAATTTGGTCTTTGCAGTTATCAGTCTGAATATAGCTAGAAAAGGAAAAGTCGATAGCTGGAGCAGTCAGTGTCAGCTGGGAGTGGAGCAGGTAGCAGAGGGGTTGCCGGATCCTGGCTCTGCCCCTGTTCGGCACCTCAGTGGATCTCAGGTGCCAGGGAGGTTGGGGGGATCCCTGCCTGGCAGGCTCCCCACAAGTGCCCCAGGGATGCTGAGGTGCCCTTGCCTCGGGGACAGGAAAGACCTGTTAAATCTGTTCCTCCAGCTTGTACGGGTCTCTGGCTAGCCATGGAGAGAGTGTCTTCCTGATTAAACACGCCGGATCACGTACTGTGGAGAGGGAGTTAATCTGCAGGAGCCCTTCCTGGCATGTCTCGCCTGCCTGCCTGTCTGCTCAGCTGAGGGCAGCTTTCAGCTCTTCTGTGTGGAAACTGGGGCATCTCTGAACCAGCTTCTTTCATCTGCTTCTGAAAGGCCTTACATCTTCCTGTTTAATGTTTTGGAGGGTTATTTTGGTAATAAAAACAAGAGCATCATGGGCTGGGGTGAGTGGTCCCCAGGAGGTAACCATGCCCTTGCACTGCTCTGCTTTTTGAGGGCTGTAATGAGGAGAACTGGCTCCTGTCTATATAGATTGGGCATCGTGCTAAAAAAGGAAGATATGTTTTGTTTTGATGCTTTGACCATATTCCTGGAAGGCCTGCAGGAATCTGCTTAAATGAAGTTGAGATCAACAGCTGTTTGGGTAGGCTCATGCCAGCATGGCCAGGAGGTACCTCTCTGAGACCAGTAATTTCCACCTCAAAAGTTTCTCCTGAAAAATGCTGAAAGAGTGGCAGCATTTCAATAAAAAGTTTTGAGTATAAATACATAAATGCTGTTACATTCAGTAGCCAGGAACTGTTAGTTCCTGATTTCCTTTTTTTGTCTCGATCCTTATCACCCACTGAAACAAAGCTTTACTTTGTTCTTTGCAGTTGGTGGGAAGCAGGTTACATATTATATGTGTATGTTCACACACACATACATAAAAAAATATATATATTTGGGTGATGGGAGAGGAAAAAGCACAAGAAGTGTTTTACTCTTGATGGAACGCAGCCAGATGTGAAGAAGTCGCTTTGCAGGACAGCGTCTGCCTTCTTCAGTCGCACACCACACACTCATGCATGGCCTTTGCATAAAATATAGTTGCTTTTCTGATCCCTTGCACCAGCAGCTGACCAATGCTTTTGTTTTCGTCTCACAGGAGGAGCTGGCTCCCGTGGTGCAGGGCCGGAGATCATCGCTCAGCGGGGTGTGCTACCTGACCATGGGTCTCCTCGTACTGCTTCTGGGCTTGGTCTTTGCATCGATGTATGTGTACAGATACTTCTTCATCACCCAGGTAGGGGCGATTCGGGAAGGACAGCTGGCTATTCAGCCGGAGCAGCCAGACAAGCTGCTTCAACCTTTGGAAGAGGTGGTGCTGTCATTTATTGCTTTGCACTATGGTAACTCGGGAGCCAGTCCTCTGGGCACTGCAGATGAGGCATGTCTTAAGTGGTAGGCTCAGGGTCGCTTCCATCCTGACTGCCAGGAAGGGCCTTCCAGAAACCCTCTTCTTCCCTGCCCTTGTGGCTTTGTTTTTGCCTTTTTTTTTTTTAAATTCCATAAAAATATCCTGCCAGTTCTACCTTTTAAACCCAATGTTACTGCTGTCAGGGGTAAGGCAGTCTGAAAGAGTGGCGTGTTGTGATGGGAGAGCAAGCCCTGGAGAGAGCAGGGAGGCACAGGCAAGGGAACAGCTGTTTACAGTAGGGTTTTTAGGCTCTAGCGCAGCAAAAGTCTGTAGGTGTAACAAAAATAGGTGCTGCTATAAATGAAGCAAGCAGAGAAGTGAAAAGTAAGCGGGAGATGGTAGAAAAGGTGAGCCCTCGACCTCCATTAAATTCAGTACCTTTTCTTCCATGTAATCTTTGCAAAGCCTGGCCTAGCTGAGGCACGGGGCTGGCAGCGTTGTGGTGGGTCAGAGCATAGGGAATGAGACAGGGCAGAGCTGCTTTTTAAGGAAACTGCTGAGCTCTGGCTTGCTGAGTGTTTAGCCAAGAAACCCCGGTGCATCAATTTGCACTGAAGCCCTCATTCTGCTGCAGAGCAGCTATTAGCGAATGAGTTCTCCTAGGACTGCTGGCTGCCTTCATCTCTGCAGCCAGCACTTACCCACTCAGCAGTATATTCTTTCTATATGCTCCCTCGCTCCATAGATTTTCTTGCTGCCAAATTAATTTGTAATCTTTGTTTTAAGATACATCAGTGCTTTATTACCCATCCTCATTTTACACCTGATCTGGAAACCCTGTGACAATCATAGGGCTTCTCAGCTCTCCCATACAGTGCTGTGTTAGTGTGATGGGACTCTGTTGCAGGGCTTTTGGTGCAGACACTTCCTTATGAGAAAAAGCCTCTGGTACTGAGGCAACGTTATCGACCAGGTGATGCCCAGCGTTCAGTCCCTCACCCCGTCGATAACCTACCCTCGGTGCATGCTGAACGGTGCTGAGAAATGCCCGCTGGCCCATTTTGGGGCCATCCATTATCACCCCCACTGCCTGCCTGCAATACCAAATGGCAGCTTATATCCAATTACACAGCAAAGCCCGTTCAACATGGTCAGAGATGCTTTGGGGACGAGGGCAATGGGACCTTTGTGTCTCAGTCTCCAGTGGCTGCAGTTTGTACCTGTAATCTTCATGCTCAGACTTCATCACTCTTTGTTAGCTCTCTTGCCTGTAGCTTGTGCTTCTGGAGCCCTGGAGAGCAGCAGCTCCTGTTTTGCAGTGAGGTGAGGCCACTTTGTTTTTATGCATTTGCCATATAGTTCTACAAGTACCTTTAGAAATTACATTCTGCTTGCCCCAAGCTTATATGCCGTATGTAGAAAAATGCAGTTACTGGAAGCTGTGTCAATGGAGGGATGTGAACAGCCTGGTTAGGAAATTTAAGAGCCTACAGGCAGTCAGTTTGCCTTTCTGAATTACCCCTTGTGGAATCCCATGGGGAATCCTTTACTCCCTTTGGACCTGGCTAGTAGAAAGGGAGACGTGGTCATTCCGCAAGGGTGTTTTGCACTACCTTCATCAAGAACGGTTTCTGGTAAAAAGACTGATCTTGAAATATTCTCAAGCATCTCTTTGAAAAGGGTGTTTTTACCCAGTATGGCTACATTTCTTCTTGTGTTTGGTGTAGTAGTTAGTGGGGTGTATGAGTGTTGTACCTCTGCTTGGATCTTGTCCCCACAGCTGCCCCGCGAGAGCGTGTTTCACTGTGGTGTCCTTTACGAAGACTCGCTGTATTCGCCGTTCAAAGGCCAGCTGGAGTTGCATGAAGATGTCAAGATTTACATTGAGGAGAACTATGAGCAAATCAATGTCCCAGTGCCCCAGTTTGGAGGGAGCGACCCTGCGGATATTATCCATGACTTCCAGCGTGTAAGGAGCTCTTGGGGCCTTTGGGGATGTAGCATGGGGCTGAGCTGGGGGGCACCAGCATGGTGCTCATGGCCCAGCACTATCGCTGTTGATACATATATCTACAATGATCTTGTTACTGAGCTGTCCTCCTTCCCGAGGCCCTCCCTGAGATTCTCCAGCCTGCTTGTCTTGCTTAGTAGGGAGTTCCTGGGACAGGTTTTGTTGCTTAAAGCATTTTCCTGTCTTCCCCGAATTCCCTCTTTTCACCCATCTTAACAGCCACGTTTCATTGGGAATGGCTCAATTCTTTAATTTCTCTGCTTGGAATGCAGGGTCTGACAGCTTATCATGACATAACGCTGGATAAGTGCTACGTCATCGAGCTGAACACCACTATCGTGATGCCTCCTCGCAACCTGTGGGAGCTGCTGGTTAATGTGAAGGTACAGCTGCAATCCTGCTTGTTTTGCATGCTTTTCTTTACTTGGCGCTTAAGTGCCAGCTAGAAGCTCGTGAGAAACCAAAACTGCTGTGTCTGTGGAAGTGAGCCTTGGCCCTCACAGAGCTGAGCCTTTGTGTAGAGCGAAGTATTAATTTTGCAGACAGCACAGTAACGCTGGCATGATGGATCAGCCTGGCCAGGGTGTCACAGAGAAGCAGCAGATTCCTTCCTCTGAATCAAGAAAATCAAGGAGAAAAAGAAAATTTTTCCTCTGAATCAAGGAATCAAGGAAAAAAAAAAAAGAAAAATTTCCCTTCTTTCACTTTTGTCATGGTTACCGCTGTGATTTGCGATTTGCAGAGCTCTGTGTCCCTTGGGGAGTACCAGGCCTTCAGCTTTCACCCTTTGCAGGGGGAATCTGTGCTGCCCTCCCTGCTGTGCTGCGGGTTGCGATGCTGGACTTGGGCTCATGAAGTTTTGCTCACAGGGGGCATTAATTGGGTTTGGTACCAGCAGGTTTGTTCAGTTCAGAAGCCTGTGCTGCTATTGCAGTGACTGAAAACAGTTGTCTTAAAATAGAGTACTATTTAATCTTAGCAGCAGGGAAAAAAAAAAAACAACCAGGATTTTTAAGACTGCAGAAGGTGCATATCTACCTCAGTCTTTTGCAGGTAAAGCAGAGCACCGAGTTTTGCTCTCTCACTCCCTTCTGTGATGGTCTGTTTAAAAGAAAAGAAAAGGAAAAACAACCTAACTCTTACTCTTTCTTAAATTATTTTTGGTCACTTGCTGCTACATGCAGTGTGATGAACTTTGTAGGGGTTAAGCTCAGAGGCAAAAGGTTGTGCCTTGAGAGATACTAGATTTCCAGTCCTTGTCAAACTCCCAGTTTGTTTCTAGCAGTCCTCGCAATTTCATGCACTGTGAATGTCTGTTGTACCCCAGCACATTTGCCACACATTTACTTACAACTTGCTCCAAACCAGCCACAGCTTCTGACCATGGCAGGTGACCAGTCCCCAGGGCAGAGAGAAATGGAAAAGGCAGGACTGCACGANTCTTATGTGTTTGATTCTTTAAAGAGAGTACAGAGCAGATGTGGGTTTAAACGACTTTCTGATTATTGGGTTGGGTAAGTGTCCAATCTGTCTACAGAGATTTTAACATGCACCTTAGAGACACTGTTTTTAAGTGTCTAGCTTGGTCTTGAGTTCCAAAAACGTGTTTTGCCATGAGGACAGAAGCAGTGGAACAGGTTGTCCAGGGAGGTTGTGCTGCCTCCTTGAAATCCTTGGAGGTTTTCAAGATCAGACTGGATAAAGTCCTGAGGAACCTGGTCTGATCTCATAGCTGCCCCTGCTTTGGGCAGGAGGTGTGACCGGAGACCTCCTGAGGTCCTTCCCCAGCTGAATTATCCTGTCAGCCTGTGATCCTCATGTCCACAGGCGCAGCCTTGCTGGCGGCCTGTGTCAGGCAGAGAGGGCAGATTTCTACCCAGTGTAGGGGACCTTCATCACCTGATGACTTGGCCCCCTGCTCTGCAGTGCTCCTGTTTGGATGCTGGATGAGCTGCATCAGTCCTCGGACTTGGAGACTTTTGCCTTGCCCCTCTTGTGCCTCCTTTTTTCTTCTCCGCTCCTCTGAATCCAGTCAAGTCCCTAAAGAATGAGACCAGTTTCCAGCTGAAAGTTTAGTTTTGAAGATGTTCAGTGGCTTCAGTCCTGTTTCTAGGACCAAACCTCAGTCCAGCAAATAAATGTTAACTGTTTGCACCAGCAGACTGTGGCAGCACAGGGATTGAGTGAAGCTTCTTTGCCCTTTCTTCCCTGGCTAGCCTGCTGCCAGGGTGCCCCTTTGCAGTGTGGTTGCTGCGTGCCCTGTGCCTGCTCTGCAATCCCTGCTGTATGTAGGCACGACTGTGCCAGACCCCTGTCAGATGTTGGCCCTGCTGTCACCACGTATGTGTTACCTGGTCTCTTGTGTCTGATTTTTCACCTGTAAATGGCAGCTCTGCCTACTTCTTGCAGACTTTATTCTGTATAGGTGTAACGGTTTAGTGACCAGGGCTGCATAAGTATCTGTGAGAAAAGGATGGAGGGATGCTCCACCCGTGCAGCAGCAGGAAGTTGGAGATGGCCCAGTTAAATGGTGGACAATCCACATCTTTTGCAGAACCCAAGATGTTCAGTGTTCTTAAAACTTTTGGTGGAAAATTGAAGGTGTCATGCTTTCTGCACAGTCCTGCAATGGAGGAGCAATGACTCCTGACTGCTTCAGCTGTCACAGCTATTTAAATCTAAAACAATGAAGAAACTGGATTGTGTGCATGTGTGTGTGTCTCTCTCTGACCTATTGCCAGGTCAGGGATATGGCAAATCCTGAGCCCTAGCCCCGGGTGTTAACATGACAGCTTCTGCCAGTAACTGCACGTATCGCATGCCATCTCCTGCAAGGAACCACTGAGAATCAATAAGAATCAATAACTGAATTCCTTGCAGAACTGTTGTGTTAGTGTAGTACAAACTCCCACTAATAGTCTAGTGCTCCAGCATTAGAGAGCTCTATCGATCCAGTAGGCTATGCCAGCCCAACAGCATGGCGCTAAGTTAAGACAGCATGTTTCCAGGTACATCTCTGTGGAGATAACCAGTCCTGTGGTGGAAATTGAAGAGGTGGTATTTGAAATTGTGCTGCTCTTGGTTGCTTTCCCCCCCCCGATTGTATTTATATTTGCTCCAGGATCTGCTGGTTCTTTTATTTCTTTGACTCTTCTTAAGCAAAAGAGACCAAAAGTGAGTCTCTGCTTTATGGCCTAGTTAGCATCTAGTCTGCTCAGAAGTGCCCCGCAGCCCAAGCTGTACTTGTAACACAGCTGCTGATTGCCGCAGCGATGCCCAGACAGCTGTGAGATACCCTGAGCATCTGGGGATCAGCTTGCAGAGAGTCCTCATTACCGAGGTGTCTTTCCTGCAGGGAAAGAGGCTGTCTTAGAGGTCCCTGGGGTGCTCCCAGGTCCCCCATTTTCTTTCCCCCTTTTTTTTCTAGCCCCCAGTGGCTTTCTGCCATGTCCCCCCACCAGGCACACCACTCAGCACCCTGGTCTTCATAGTGGCCTCCACGCCAGCAGCAGGGAGCTCGTGTGTGCTGCTTTGCCTCAGCTCGGCCCCTGGCTGCCTTCCTGCACTGCCCCAGAGTTGTTGAACGATGTCTCTGGGGTGATGGAAGTGTGCCAAGAGCTTGCTTTCCCCTGAGTGCCCACCGCCACCGTGCAGCAGGGTGTTTCTAAACGTGGTGCCCATGGCCCATCTCTAGTCACCGTTCCTGTGGGCTATAAGGGCAGGAGATATTGTGGCGGTGCTGAATGGACCAAGGAGAAGGGGGAAATGTGGAAAACTCAGGAAACTGTTGGAATCTGAGCAGGGCTGACATTTTTGGGTTTTGCCCTTTGAAGTAAATTTAAAATGCACATTTTCAGTGGAGTTCCTGGCATTTTGGTTGAGCCTTGATCCCTCTCTACATGAGTTCGTTGTGTTCTCAGAGTTACAGCTTCGTGTGCCCTCCTTTAAAACTGGGGTTAGTTTATAACAGGGTTGATCCTACACTGGCTTCATCCCCTACATGAACATTCAGATTTTGGATCTCATCTGTTTTGTGTGCCCTGTGCTAGTAGCATGGGACAGTTTACTGCAAGGGCAGGGAAGCATGTTAACCGGTCTTGGTAAGTGGAGTTTGAGCCTTCAAACAGTGAATTTTCTGCGGTTTGGCCATCCCTGGTGCTCTGTGTGAGACAGTTCTGTTCAAGGAGGAGATCATGGCACCCATTTGTTCTTTATTTTGGTGGAAACTGTCTCATTTCAGAAAGGGACGTACCTGCCTCAGACATACATAATCCAGGAGGAGATGATCGCAACCGAGCACGTCAGTGACATGGAGCAGCTCGGCTCCTTCATCTACCGCCTCTGCAGCGGCAAGGAGACCTACAGGCTGAAGCGGAGGAGCGCGAGGAGACGTAAGAGCCTTGCCGTGTTCAGCTGTCCTAACTCACTTTCCCCCTGCATCACAGTAGTTACTTCTGCTGTTACAGCCATGCTGGCCTCTTCCTGGTGAGAGGGGAGGTTTCCCTCTGGGTGTAAACACACAGGAGATCTTTTGAGGTATTTCCCATCTAATTAATCTCAACCGAAATCTAGGACGATGCTGCTGCAAATGGGTGCTGGCTGCTGCATTTCTGTTGCTGCGTCTGTCAGCTTGATAGAAACATTGAGAAAATGGTTGCAGGATCCAGCAATTCATTTACAGGTGGGCTCCTGGGGCTCAACTTGTAGCAGTGCTGTTTGGAACTGTTTGGAAAATTTCCCTAATGCAGACACCCGCTTCAGTGGCAGCTATTCAGAGCAGATTAGATCTGCAAATTGCCTTTAATTAATTAAAATTCATAATCATACGGAAAAAGTTGTGAAGGCGGAACATTGGACTACCTTAAAAGGATTTCATGAAAATCAGCAACATGTATCTTATATACAAATGGTAGTATTGCTGCAAAAAACTCTTTAATTTCAGTATTCGTATTTATTTGGTTTTAAGTACTGGTGTACTTACAGGCTTACGCAAAAAGTGAACCTATAGAGAGTTTGACTTTGGATCTCTGGGGAAACTGCAGGGTCCTGAGAGCGTTTGGGTGCAGAAGTCACCATGGCTGTAGTTCATGGTTACTTTCCCAACAGAAGCTGCACAGTTGTGCACGGGGCTGCTGGCGTGCTGGCTGCTGCTCATGTGGAGCCCTGGCATGGTCCTGCTTGTCAGCAGGGCACCTTTGGGTTTGCCGTAAGAGGGGAGTGGCTGCTTGGCAGAACTTTCCAGAGTTGAGATCCTGCAATTTAAGGGCATGGGGAGCATTACTTGTTTCCCAGAGGCTGAGGCCATAGCAGGATGAGTGCATGTGGGGGATACAAACAGCCAGAGGGGTGGCAATTCTAAGCCCTCCTTGGCTGCATTTGGAGCTGTGCTCTGTGCCAGCCTGTGACTTCTGCTGTTTTCGTGAGGTTTCCTGGTCTCTGAGATAACACTGAGATGCTGTCAGCTGCAACCAACTGTTTCCGTGTGGGTCCCCCAGCTCATGGCAGCTCTTACTGCAGGACTGTGGCCTAGAGAATGTGACTATTTTTCCCAAGACCAGGTTATGCTGCTTTTCATATGGGCTGTGTTGTTCCTGGATTTCAGTGGTCAGTGGTTGCATCTTGTCTGCTTTCCTTCCCCCACTTGCTGCAGCTCTTGTAGATTATCATTTATTGAATTTCCCCTCTCCTCTCTTTCAATCACTTCTAGGTATCAGTCGACGTGAGGCTGGAAACTGTCGTCGTATTCGTCACTTTGAAAACACTTTTGTGGTTGAAACTGTTATCTGCAAAAAGTCATGAAGCTACTCACCAGATGTAACCTTCCTTGGCTTTGCTTGCACACACATGCTCTCAGCCTTCTCTTTAGACATGGTAATCTGTCTTACTTTTTTTATTCCCTCCCCTGCTTGTGCAGCTCTAACCTCTTGGGTCCATTGTGGCCTCACAGTAGATTCTCTTCTCTCCATGCTACCGACCAGAGATGTTTGCTGGGCTTAAATTTACACAGTGGTGAAAGATAACCTGGGAGTAGATGCAGCTTCTTCCACACCACAGGACAGGAGTCTCTTTTGGGAGCAGGTTTTGGGGTAGAAGGGATGGCTGAGAAACAGATGTGCTGGAAGTAAGTGCTCTTTTCCTGACTGAGCAATTTCAGGCTGGTATAGTGCTTTGAGGCTGCCTTGGCACTGGGACAGAAAGTGTATGTACAAGAGGAGGGTTACCATTTTGATGCTGATGTAATGACCAGAAATACGTAACCAGATGCACTTAGGAAAAGAATAGTTGTGAGGCTACAGGCAGGGTGATGGAGAAAGCTCAACAGAGGGAGGGTTTCTGCCCAAACCATGCTGTGGTGGTCCTAGCTTGCTGTGTGCTGTCCCCCTGAAGACCAGATTTTTCAAACACTGAAAGCAACCACTATATGTTGTTTTTATGACTGGCTCCTGGACTCACCCCTCATCACATCTCCTCCTGAACGTGGCATAGCTCAGCATGACCCACTGAGCAATGCAGGGTATCCTAATGGGTGTTCAGAGTGGGCAGGAGGCTGGGGCAAGGGGCAATGAGGTGGGCTGGGAATGACACAAATGACACAGCATGTCCCTGCTCCCTGGCCACAAAGCAGAGGAAGAAGTGCAAGGCCGCGTAGCCTTTGCTCTAACACACAGTTGCATCTGCTGTCGATCCTGGGCAGATCTGCTGTCACTTTGCCCACGTAAATAAAGAGGCAAATCTTTGATGCGAGGTGCCAGGGCTCCACTGATGTCCCATCTATAGGCTGTGGCTGCAAGTGGAGCCAGGTGGTTTTCTTCAGCCGCGTGTCTGTCCTGGCCAGCTGTGCTTGCCTGGAAAGATGGGTTATTTTCACATAGGTCTCTCTTCCCGAGTTGTTGAGATCCCATCTGTGTGTGGATAGGGTGCCATGCCTACATACAAAGTGGTGTCAGCAGCAGAACTGGTAGTTACTGGCAAGTGTGGAAGCAGAAATTTTTTTTTTTT
>VZTL01035699.1:96416-145540 GCA_013400535.1 Scopus umbretta | reverse complement strand
GGGGGGGGGGGGGGGGGAAATGGCTTCTTCCTCTGAATTCTGATTATTAGTGTTAAATCTGTTGAGCCAAAAGGATGCCAGAAGATGGTATCTAAATGCCAATAGCAGATCACAAATTCCCTGCTTGGCAATTGCTTCCGTGTTCCAAACATTGGCACCAGCAGAGGCAAATTTTGCGCTACCAAGGTAGCTCCCAAAAATGACTCGCTGTTAATGAATGTCTCACTGCTTTTCCTCAAGCCTCTGAGCTCGAAGTAGGGCTGCTGCCTACTCTGCCCACGGGAGCTCTTGGTGGTCTTTGAAGGTCAGCCTTGCTCCTGCAGTTCGCAGTGCTGTGTTGAAGGAGAAATAGCTTGGGACTACCTCCTGGGGTGAACCCTGGTGTGGCACACTGCTGGGTCTGTTCATTCCCATGTTGGGGATTTAGTAACAAGAAAGTTAGTATAAAGCCAGCAGACTGCAGGCCTTGGCCTCCTTGGCCTGGATGTGCAGTACAGGAGGCCAGGGAGAGGCAGCGGTGGGTGACGGGCAATGGAGCCACCTCAGATACCTGGTGTCATGTCCTCAGCTGGCCAAGAGCTGGCTGAGCCACAGACTGAGAAGGTTGTTTCCAGGTTTTCTTGGGGGCGGGTGGGGGTGTGTTTGTTTGTTTGTTTTTTTTCTCTCTTCTGGGTACTCAGTAGACCTGGTTGTAATGCTCCATGTGAGCACCGTAACTCTCCAGTGCCGGGAGCCAGTGCTTCCAGGTCCTGCCTGACAGTGGCCAGCTCTGCCCAAGGAAGACAGGAGATGATTTGTGCTAGTGATGGGGGAGACCTCTCACTAGGGCAGCTTTCCATCTGACTCCCACTAGTTGAATTCCTCCCCTGCCCTGCTGCAAAAGCAAGTGTTTAATATTTACTGTGATTCTAGCTAGTGACAAAGTTTCAATCCGCTCAAAGCAAAATGTTTCCTTTGGTTTTAATGATACAAATTGCTTTTATAATAGAAATCATCCCAGAACAAAACCCTTTCGACCGGCTCTCTTGTCAGGTGTGCGATAGCTTGTTGAATGCAGCTACCCCAGGAAAAGCGAGACCAACATCAATCTCGCAGGTCCCTGCCTTGGATGTGTCACCATTTGACGCGCTGATTGGGCCACACTTACGGCTCCTGCGGTATCCCTGATTGCGGGCCAGGTTTCAGCCCTGGCTGATTCCTGCTGAAATGTGCCTGGCTGTTGGGGAGCTGCTGCCAAGACAAACTGGGCTCCCTGCCCTTAAGAGAGATTTTCTGACGATAGCGTTGGGGGCCCTTTGTTGGTCAGTGTGCCTGCATTTGAAGTAATGAGCGTGGCGTAGCATGCAGGGGAGCAGGGAAAGTGCACTGAGCTTACGCTTATGGCGTTCATCATCAAATTGCTGCTGGCTTCTTCCCCGTTCTGTTCCTGGAAGCTGTCTGGGAAGGAAAATTTTAATGAACGTGCTAATTCCTCCTGGGGAGAGAAGACTGGACTTCTGAAACCCCTTGCCTGTCTTTCTATATGTGTCTCCAGAGATTTCAGTGTAATGGTACGTTGCGCAGGAGGGCTGTCAGGACCAGCCAGCTCGCTGCAGGAGTGGCCCTGCTTTGGGCAGGGGCACGAGTGGAAACGCTGGTGCCATAGCAAAGGGTGGTGCCGTGCAGTGCCCAAATGGCCTCCGGAGGAGAGGCAGGGTCAGAGAGATGCTGTGCAAATCCCAGCTAAGTGGCACCACGATGGTTTATGCTACAGTAATTCCCCCCCTTTGTCTGACTTACTCCTGCACATACTGAAAAGCGAAAGTGTTTCCTGGAGGGCTGAAGCGCCTTTTCCCACTTTCCATTAGTGTTTTCGCTATTACTTTTCTGCAGTTGCTTTCGCAGGCTACCCTTTGTCTGCCTTTTGGATTCTTTGACTTTACTTGGACTGTACATCTATTTTTTCCCATATGAAAAACCCAGCAAACTCATCCAGCAGCCTTCTCCAACACTGCTGCGTGATGATGCAGGGACCCAGGGCTCGTGGGCACGCAGTGATGTGGCGGCAGAGAAGCTGTGCCCCTCTCCTGAGTGCCAGCCCTGCTCTGCAGCCCTTCAGCCCCAAGGGGGGTGTGTATAGAAGCAAAGCATTTCCTAAGCTAGCCAGCCCTGGTTTTTGCTAACCTTCCTGTGCCTGCATCCCTTTTCCTGGAGCCAGTCCTGTGCTGTCAAATGCTTTTGAGTCGGAGGAGCTTGGGACAGAGTTACAGAAAGAAAATAATATGTAAAACCTGCTCTGACCGGTGTTATTTTTCTCCTCTTTCTGAAACTGCTTTATTTTAAATGCCCTTTCAGCCAGAGCACTTAGTGGCAAGGTTTTGAAGGGTGCTTTTGTTCTGTGTGCCGTAGTTTGACTTCCCAGTGAAAAGCAAAAAACCTGTCAGCTCTCTAGGTGCCTGTAGTTAGGAGGGACAAAGGCATTTTCTTGGAAAATGCGGCATTGTTCTGTAGAATTGGTACAGTGTCTTTGAGAATAGGTGTACAGTAGTTACTTTGAGTGCAGCTCTCTTCGTTAATTATTTGACATCTGTCTTGGGTTTTATAATCATTTGGAAAGCGCGTAGGCTTTGCGGGGTCCATGCTGCTAAAGCAGGAGTGAGTGATTCCTTGCCTAGTTCTGTGATGGGAAGGGTGTTTTATTAAAAGGTGTTTTATATGAAAATATTAATGTTTTTTTCTGACATAAAGGCCAATTCTGGCCAGTAACAAATGAAAAAACAAACCTTTCCACCATCTCTGCTTTTAAGAATAGGAGATACTTCCATGACCGTCTTTCCTCCCACCCTGCTTTTCTTTGCTCCCCAGTAGACAGAATGTGAAAGTTTGAAGAAGAAAATGCTCTGGAACAAAAAACAATTTCTGATTTGAAGCAAAAGGAACATTTCAAGTAAGTTCCGTAAAAAGAATTCTAGCAACAGCGGTGAAGGATTGTTTTTCCCAACTGCTCTATGAATTGTTATTATTATTAAAATGTTAATTTATGGAGACATTAAGAACACCTCAGAGTATATTGGTCTCGTGAGAAGTTCCTGGAGCACTGAGGATGTATCAGAGCTCTCCAGCCTTCTTCTGTCTGCTCTGATTGCCTGCTTTCTAGCTGTGGTGTGATTTCTGAGCTGGTATGTTCTTCTGCTTGCTGACTTTATTCCTGGCTCCTTTCAGTGTTTGCTTTTTATTTGCTTGTGTACCAGGGGTGAGGTCTATGACCTTTTTGGGTGGATGCAGTTGGGTGAACCCCTCCGCTGCAGCCTGGGCTTTGCACTCTCTGACCTCTGGCTCCTTTCATTGCAGCCGAAGATGCTGGTGTTTCAGTGCAGCGATGCCACTTTGTGCAAGAGGTTAATTGGACACTGCTGGAATTGCATCATCTACAGGCAAAACAGGAACATGCTTTCTGATGTCACAAAACAAAGAAGGTTGCTGGAAAAGTCTAAGAAAACTTTTCCGTTCCTGGCAAGACCCCTGTGGGTTGTAGTCCTGTGGCATCATGTTCTTAGGGCGTTGCAAAATCCACCCTCTCTCTCTGCAACTGAATGGGTGCAATGCTCTTTTCCTGGTGTCACTGACAGAATCATATTATCCTCCCCAAAACGGGGGGAGATGATGACACTGTGTGACCGCAGGACTGTTGTGAGAAGACCTCTATCTTTGGGGCATATCACAGATTTCGGGCCATTTAAAGCAAAGCATCAGAGTGCTAGCAGCACTAGTACATAGTAGTTGGTCCCTGCATTGTGTTGGTAGTATGAACCATCAGATCCTGTGGCATTAATTCAATTTTTTGGAATAATCATATGCTGCAGGAACAGAGCTGGACTGCAGAAACCATCCTGCCCTACAGCCCCCTCCTTCTTCATTGTGTGCGAGCTCTCCATTTCTTTAGCAAAGTGGGAGGATCCTCTTCATCTCAGCTGGTAAATCCTGGCATGGTCAGGGCATCCAGGAGGTTATGATGACTCCCCTCGACCAGCCCTTGACTGTGCAAGTGCCTTCCATGGCCTTTTCTATTTTGTATAGTGTGAAGAGCAGCCAGGGCTGTGGTCAACTGAGTCCCATTCCCATAATGGAGAAATTGCTGCAATCTGACAGGCTTTGTGTTCGTCTGTCTCCACTGATAAGATCTCCGGAGAGCCTGGGATGAACCAGAAGCAAATCATGCTGTGCGGGGCTTCTTGTTCTACCCAGCTATAAAAATCAGAATTTTCCTACTAGCAGGCTGAGCATGGAAATCTTAGATACCTTGCTCTTGGGAACAGAGACCTGGTGGCTCTTTGAGACAGTTGAAAGGAGCATGTTCCTATGAGCATAGTTAATGGATGTAAATATTAGCTCACTGCAGAATTCATGTGAAATGTAGTAGTTTATTTTGGCCTTGGGCCACATAAACGGCCTTGCTTTAAATGAGAGAAACTCATCCAAAGTCAGTAACTGTCCCTGCTTGCTTCAGGGCTGAATTCAGTCTGATTTGTGCAAAATGCAGGAGAGAATCACTGGAAAATAAGGGTGAGTTAGGACATGCATGCATTTCTCTAATGACAAATTGAGAGGGAACCATGAGGGATATTTATTATGGAAATGATCCCCCACCCATTTACACTCCTCTTCCAGCATCTGAACTCCCCAAAGTTCCTAAATTCCCACCGAAAGTGCAGTGTGTTGGTTCTGTCTAATCTGATGGTGTAAAGATATTTTAATGTTTCTTCAGCATTTCCAGAGGGTAGAAGTACTTAATTTTGTTTCCTCCATATTGAGTCGTCTTAAGTGACACTGGGGGCTGGTTGTAGATGGCAATAGAGAAGGGTTTGATTAGCAGCTGGCATTTCAGTTTGGATGAAGGAAGTAGGGGTCGACTAGCCCCCTCGGCTGGACCCCAGGAAAGAAAACTCACCTTCTTCCCTGCTTCTTGACTGTTTCTGAAGGCCTTATGGCTTCCGAGGAAGTCTGCAGCCCTTTGCATAGATCGTGCAGGCTTGGTCTGGGTTTCCTTTGTCTCTTAGAGATGAGCCCAGCAGAGGGAAAGCATCGTACAAAGGCTTTTCAGATGCCAGCATTGAAAAGGAAGGATTCAATATCCGCTGCTGGATTTTGAGTAGCACAGTTCACACGTCCCGTTCTTGTTAATCTCTGCAATCTGTTCAATCTTAGGTGCTCTCTGCTTATGCTCGAAGCCCTTCTGCGTAATGCATATATTATAGACAGGTTTATGAGGGACATGTTTAAGCGAGCTCTGTGGCTTCTCTCCCCACCCTTTTAGTACACCCTGATGGAGCAGATTTCCCTGTCATCTCATGAGCACACTCCTGACAGTATCACCATGCTCATTACCACATCTGCCTGGCGGAACTGAGATGCTTTGATGAAGTTCAGCTTTTTAACCATCTCTTCTCCCTTTGTGATCTGACAGCACCCAGGAATATCAAATGCAACCTTCACCCCATTAATGAGAGCATCTAGTAAATGTCGGCTTTCATGACTACCAGCTTATAAGTTGTATCCTGGAAAACCTAAAAACACAGGGAAATTAATTCTAGTGCGTGAGCAGCTCTGAGAGCTGAATTCCAGATACTAGAGCAGGCAGCAAGTGAAACTCTGGCAGTGTACATTTATCTCAAATTACAGGAAATTGCACTCTGTAGCGGGAACGGAGAAGTCTGGGATTGTTTTCTGCCTATCAGTGCAGCTTTGAAAGTATAAACCTTTGTTCAGATCATTTCCGAAAAGTGTACAAACCTGGCACTTGTTTACTCCTGCAAGGTGGCCGTTCCAAGGAGGGTTTGACTGGAAAGAGCTGGTGGAGCCTTGTCCCGCCTTGACCTGCCTGCAGGAACAGGGTGAAGCTGTCGGGACTCTGGCAGCCGGCCTCTTCGCAGGTCACCAGCAGAGCTTGCAAATTCAGACTGCACCGGCATGGTTGGCACGCTGAACTGTCAGACACGTGTTCAGCGCAAATGTGCTTCAGCTGCAGCTCGCCGTTGTGAGTGCTTTCTGCACTCATTCTTAGAAATGAGCTTGTGTGCTGGCAGAATGAGGTCTCGGCAAAGGACCTTAGTGTTCTGGGAATCAAAGCTTGGTATTTCTAGCCTCCAAGCATCTACCTTACTCCTTGCATTCATGGACATAGACTATTCCCGTGACTTAAGTCAATGAGCTCTGCTGTCTTCCGAGCCATCACCTCACAGGCTTGGAGAGCTTGCACAGCTGCCTGCAGGCAGGACAACGCTGCCATGCAGATGTTTTTCTTAAGGAATTTTACTGAAATAAATTAAAAAACAAACAAACAAAAAACCCAAAACAAAACAAAAAAATACAACCACACCAGAATTAAAGGATCATTGGGTGGGCAGAGGAATAAACACATACACTCAGAGTTAAAAAAATTGTCTGCAGTGATGAAGTAGTGTAAAATAATCAGAACCTTTGTGTGTTCTTTGTCTCAGCAGGATGAAGATGGTTGGTGCCCTGCTGGTTACGCTCTGGCTGTGCATGGTCACCCTTGGCAGCAGCTCAGGTAAGGACAGGGCATGTGATGGGTCTGTCTACTTACTGCAGGAGGAGCTGATCTGAGGCCAGAGAAAGAAAACTGGCTGCAGGGATTTTTAAGCATTTACAGTATTCCTGGATGAAATGGTTGTGTGTAAAATACTTGAGCAAAATGCACGAACATGATCTTAGTTCTGTGTGGGTATTGTATATTGCTCACGTACAGAGGCTACGAGCATGGTGTGAACGGGTGCATTGGCAAATAGCAATAAGCACCACCTTGACCTAAAAGTGTTTTGCCAATTCAGGCTACCCACTTGGTCAGTATTGTTATTCGCCTCCTGTGAGGCATGAAACCAGGGCTCGGCACGTGGTGCTGACTTGTCATCTGAGTTGCATGCAGGACCTGGGCTTGAACCTGAACTCTGCTATTCCTGGTTGGATCCGGAGGGGGTTGAGGTTCCGGCTCTTGGATTCTGACTCACGCCTCAGCAACGCAAGGGGAGAGGGGAACTTCTCGAGTAAGAGGAG
Source organism: Scopus umbretta (assembly GCA_013400535.1). Lineage (NCBI taxonomy): Eukaryota > Metazoa > Chordata > Aves > Pelecaniformes > Scopidae > Scopus > Scopus umbretta. Next base: position 138,490 of record VZTL01035699.1, on the reverse strand, counting down.
CTCTCATACCCGTCTCACTGAGTCACTTTCCTGACAGGAAATTTGTTGTCATGCTCGCAGCTCCTCTGGCACACATTCAGCCCAGCTCTTGTGAAGAGGCAGATTGTGTGTGTCTCGGCTCCGGACTTCCTATTTGGGGGTGGAAGGAGGCAACACGATTTGCAGGAGGCGAATGGAAAGGGGGAGGGAGGAAAGAACAGGCGCTGGCTTTATCGGGGGAAATGTTCAGAAATAAGGGCTGTGCAGGGGATTGAGCAAGCCTCCCCATGAGCCCTTGCTCGTCTGCAGTGCTGGCAAACCAGTGGTTATAATATCCTGAGCAGATGAACAGCTCTAGTATTGTTGCCTCTTGGACCGTGCTGAATTATTGGCGCCAGATTCACAACACACACCTCAGCAAGGTTCATCTCTGTGCAGGGCTCATCGCAGAGGCTGAAGGCTGGGAGGCTTTTCTGCTTGGGTTGCTCAAGGGCTGTAGGCATTCACAGTAGGGTGTAGTCTTCAGTAGGGGGTGTCCCATCCTGGCTAACGGGCCTGGTGGAAGCAGTGAGCAATGGGGAAACAGCAAAGGAAAAAGAATATATGGCCCAGGTCTCCTTTGCTAAGCCCTGGGTAGTAGGAGTGCCTGGGGATTGCCACTGCTTGCTGGGAAAATCCCTGCTTTGTGTGTACTTCTGGACGTGCTGTTCTGCTCTCCACCAACGCAATATCCTCCTCCTGCTGAGGCAGCATTACGACACCCCGTGTGCAGTCATCTCGGGCTTTTTCAGAAATGAGAGGTAGGTGCAATTGAATCTGGATTGCTCAGGAAATACTAGAGCAACTCTAAAAGCTGGGACTGTCAGCTGGGAGCCGTGAAATGAGCACCCTGGTGTTTGGGTCACACAGGCTTGTGCCAATTCGTCTGGCAGAACCCTCTATGCATTTCTGCAAGGTATTTTAGTGCATTTTAAGCATTCTTCCTTTAGGGTAGTTTTTCTGTACAGGATGGTTAGAGCCCTTGTAGAGTGCTGCAATGTACATGTCAAAGACTGATGCATGGGACACATGATCAGTTAAAATACATTTATTCTGCCAATCCACTGTAGTGTAAGCATTTAATTTTCTGCAGGTCTGCGGGTGACAGACCCACTCTTCAGTTCAGAGCTCCCTTTTTGCTCCATGGACATCATAAACCACTTTGGGCTGTCAAAATGTCTTTTGTTATTTTTGATGGGCTTGTATGGCTGTTTGTACTTGGATGGAGGGGCAGCCGTCTGTGCAACCCTCTGTTACACTGCGGGGTTTCCTGGGACTGGCACCAAAAGGCAACTGGACCTCATTTCACCCTTACAAAGTTGTAAACACAGACCAGCGTGGGAGACCGGACATGCTCTGATAACGTTGCAGCATTTGGGTCTGCTTTTTATTCTTGGAGCGAGGAGCGTAGGTGAAGGGAGCAGAGCGGAGGTTATCTGGAGTGAATGCACAAGGGCTACGCACAGTCTGCAGCTGCCCCAGTGGTCTCCTAACACCAGGTGAGGCCATGGAGATGGGTAGCTCTCACTGGGGAACCTAGCTCCTGGGATACTTAAGGTGTATAACTTGGTAGAGATTTATCATTTCAGCTGTATGTTTTCCTGTGCTTTGCTATAATGCTCATGTATGTGCTGTATTGTCAGGACCAGCTCTCTCTCCAGCCCAGGCTGACCAGGGCCTGGGGAAGGCTGGAGACAGGGGCAGGAGTCCTGTCGTGGCTTGTTGCCACTTTCCTGCCTGCCTCTGTAGTCCTTCCCAGCACTGCTCTGGCCATAATGCAGATGGCCTTTCCATCCAGTTCAGCCAGCATGGCTGACAGTCTCCCTGGCAGTGCCTCAGAAAGCTTCAGCGTTGTACTTCACCCGTCTTCTTACTGGAGAGACAAATCTGCAAACTTTTTTTTTTCTCCAAAAATTTTGCCAACGGCACTGTGGTTCTAAACATCCGTTCCTCGGGCTTTGCTGGTGTTACTGTGTATGGAGGCTGGTGCTGAAACAAAATCATTTGTGAAATCGAGCTGCAAGCCAGGAGAGGAAAGAAATGTGATTTGAGTAGTGTAGAGTAAAAGACTTGGAGTCTGCGACTGAATTTGTGCCTGAGTCTGCTACTCACTCATGCTGTATGCGTGGGCAGATCTCTTCTGGTCTTGAGAATATACATGATCCGCAGTGCCTGGGTTTGAATTCCTTACTTTTGACCTTTGGGACATTGTTTGCAACAGTATTTGGGGTCTTCTGCTTTACTTGCCTCGGCTAAGCCATCCTTAAGGTGGAAATAAGGCTTAGATCTCTGCACTTGTGTTGTAGGATGCTTAATGAACACAGATGTTCCGACATCCAGAGGAGGATAGCAAAAACCGATGAAACCACATTTGGTCTTAGAATGATTTCTTTGGCACTACTGAAATCATGTAAATATACGCTGGCTTAAGAGATGAAAAACCAGTCACACAAAGAATGTAACAGCCAGTATGAACACAGAAAAATGTTATCTTCTTGTTTCCAAACAAAGCTGACCTATGTTAGATACTGACTTATTTAGAAGGTGTAGCTGTAGTTGTGCTACTTGTTCCATTTTTCTGTCTCTGCTAACCATGCTGTGCTCTCATTCTCCAAGAGCTCCCAGCGTTTGCAGGGCAAGGGCTGGGGAGAGGATTACGGTTAGGAATATTGTCTTGGGGAACTAGAAAAGCAGAAGAATATTGCTGCCAGGAGAGGAAAAGCAGCCTCCTGCTCATTATCTAAACGACCCACCTAGTGTGAACAGGTGACTGCTGGGCCTAAATAGCCCTTTGGTGGGAGGAAGCATTGTGTGTGCATAGGAAGCTCCACAGACAGCTCCCCGGGCTGTGTGGTAGGATGAGCCCCGGACTGGGGCCAGCTTCTGCCCAGAGTGGCACCCCTGCATGGCAGGCGGGGGTGGTCAGGAGCCAGGAGCCTCTGTTCTGCAAGTTTTATTTCAGGCTTTGCTGTTATTTCCTGGGTTCTGAGCATGTCTCTTGCACTCCCCCGTACCAGAGGCTATCAGGCACTGGTTTTGTCCCCTTTGAAGCTGGCTCCAAAGCGCCAGGTATCACGAGTGTTTCTGGATTCAGGTGGTGGCTGGAGCAGCAAAGGTCTGACTGCAGAGAGCCAGAAACTGAGGTCCGGCTCTGGAGGTCAGCGCTGCCGCCTGCACCATCTCTCCCAAATGCCGATTTGTGCTGTGTGTCTCTTGTGCTTAGCAGAGAGGCAGAGCAGTTACTTATGGCCAGGGGAAATCTTCAGATTAATAAATTACTGTCTGTAAAACACTTTGAAGATGGAAAGCCCTGCACAGCTTCTCAGGATTATTACTATATAGCTCTTATTCTACTGATGGGGTTCCAGTGGCCTTATTTTCCTTATGATTTGTGACAGCCCCAGAAGCTGAGAAGCTTATTTGAGTGTGTAAAGTCAAAAGAAAAACAGATTAAACTGCATTATTGTTTTCTAAAGAGACTAAATCCCTCCCCCATCGTCTTCTCCTGGGATTTCCTGATTTCCTCCTACTCTTCCAATCTCAGCTTCTCGCTGTCCTAATTTAGGACATGATTTTATAACCATCCGTACCCATCTGCGAGTTACTGTGGTTGTAGAAGTTTATGGTGCTTGGGGGCATGAAGTTATTCAACACCAAGAGTGTAGAAAGGTGCATAGCCTTGAAGTGGATGGAGATAAAACCTGCAGAGCAGAGCTGGCTTGGGTGCAGGTGTGTAACCGCAGCTGCCAACCTCCCTCCACACCAGCCAGAGTTGTGCCCGCTGAGGAGATAAAACCTCGCTTCTGCTTCTTGTCAGCTGAGGAAATAGGTTGTCAGGGGTGAGTTTTGTGCAGGCATCAATGTGATGTGACCCATCTGCGCAGAACTGCAGAAATGTATGGAAGAAAGCAGCCCATTTTGGGTGTGATCCTGATGTGATATTGGATGGTTGCTTTTGCTCCTCTGTGTGTATCAAATAAGGCGTCAGGGGAATTGGGGACCTGTCTCCTACCCTCCTTATCCCTCACGTCCCCCTGCTGCAGCTGCACGGTTGTGCGCTCAGTCTCATACGTTTTATTGCACACAAGTGACTTCTGCCAGGCTCGTAGACCCTTATGGTGCATTTTACTGCCTGCTGCTTTTTTCAGTTCCCATCCTCATCCGAGAACAACTGCTGCAGCGTGGTGGTGGGTTTTTTTGTTGTGTTTTTTTTTTTTTTTTTTTATGCAGACATTTCTGTGGATGTTTGTGGTGGGCAGTGCAGAATTGTTGACTGTATCTTAAAGCAGGCAGCAGAGACCCTGGCTAAGTGCAATAACTAGGCTGCATGGGATTAACTAAGCAAGCCTGTGGCAGAGCCAGGAGTTGAGCCTGGACCTTGTCAAGTCCCAGTCTATTGTCCCAGGCACAGAGAAGAACCCCTGCCAGCTTGAGCACAGCTCTACTGTGGTGCTAGTCAGGTAAACCTCCTTTTCATATTGCCTGTCCTACAGATGATTTTGCAACGGGCCATTCTGTTTTCTCTCTCTATCTCTTCTCCTCCTGTGCTGCTCTGCTTTGCTTCACGCAGAATTTCCTCAATGAAGTGAGATGGAAAGTAGCTATTTGCACCCTTCTCCTTCAGGCTCTGAAGCAGTTCATACCCCTGCCTTTATCGTTTTGATCTCGATTTTAAAAAAAGCCTCCAGGAAGACATGTCAAGCTTGCTAGAGAAAACGGAATACTTTTTGTTTGTTTGTTTCAGGTTTTTTTGTTGGCCCAGTTGCTGGAGGTAAGCAAAATACTCTGTGCCATATACAGTAAACACAGCTTTACACCTTTACATACAGATAGAGAGTGAAGGCATGGAGCTCACTGTGGAGGAGTTTTAAAAGCCACAAACAACAACTGCCCCTCCCCATATTACAAGCTGTGCTTGATTAGATAAGGAAACTGGGAGTCAGGGGCTGTGGGCTCCACTTCAGAATCATCGTGTCATCATTTTCTGGATGTTGTGCATTGGCTGCTTCCTCTGAAGTTCTGGCTGTGCTGAAGTCAACAGAAGTTTACTCAGTCAGCTTGTTTGTCGTGAAGTTGGCAGAGAGGCAGACTGTCACGCCTGTTAAAACTAGACTTTCAGGATCTAAAGTTAAATAACCACAATGTATAAGTGCTTTTGGAAATGATGAGCTGTTTTGCAACAGGGAAGTCCTTTCCTTTCTTCCTTTCTCGGCTGTCCCGTCTATTTAAATGATAAAAGCAGTTCTCCATCCTCAGGTGCAGCATCTGGTGGAGCTGCTTCCATGGGGGCATTACAGCTCAGCTGCAACACAGGATGAGTATGGTGAGACTTGGGAGATGCATAAAGCCATGGTGCTGGTGCCATTGCAGCAGAACCGCATGGATGGGGCCGGGCTGCATTCTGTGCCTTGGAGATGGTCACAGGGAGGTTTGTGCCAGGACTGCTTGCATTTACTTGCTCTGTTGGAGAGGCTGTGGGAAGAAGGCAGTGAGGTTACAACAGGCTGTTTTTGATGTGTTTTCACTGGAAGTCAGATTATAAATTCCTGCAGAGTTTGTGCAGCTTCCAGGCTGAGCCTCCAAGGCAGCGCTGAGCTAGACGAGTTTTTAGGCATTCTCTGACCACTGTCACTGCTGCACAGGTAGTGGGAGCGAATGGTGAGAGCTAGCTGATCTTGGTTTTCTGTCATTCCTACCAATTTCAGTGTGTTTGAGTCTGTGTCTCTTCTCCCAGTTTAGGGAGGATGTTCTCATTTGTTTTGTTGCATGCTACCCTCCTTCTGCCGTGTTGTATGGTCAGGTGGGATACAGACCTCGTGGGAAATGCTGCCCTGCCACACTGCCTCATTGCTCAGCTGGTGAGCAAAATACACGGCCGGGGAGCGTGCTGCTGTGGGGTGTTCTTGTGCAGGATGCACGTGTGAAAGGAAAAAGGCAGACGCAGTGGAAGAGTGGGTGCTCCTGGTACCGGCATAAATGGAAAGCGCACCCACACATGGCTGCTGGCCACAGCTGGTACCTCCTATGCTCACAGTGCTACTCCTCCATTCAGCCAGGCTTCCTCTGCTTCCTTCTCACTGATTGCTGTGAGCTTGAAAGAGGGTGGGGGAAATTTTTTTTTTTTTAAGGTACTAATGATTAATTCTCACTTAATCACTTTGCGTGACCAGCTTTTTCTGCCTTATTGATGCTGATTCTTGCATCAAGCTAATCGCTGGCCTGGCCGTGCTCCCGGGTGAAGGCTGACTCATACCAGCTTTGCTTCAAGATAATGCAGCAGGGGCGGCTGAAGAAGGTAGGAAGCTGTTGAGATAGTGGAGCCCCATCTGATGCTGCTGCTGAAATGGCATGGGGATGAGGGGTCTGCCATGTCGTTCAACTGGCAGCACTGATGGCTCAGTGTCCTGCTGCCACTGCACGGTCCCAGTCTGTGTGCAAGGTAGGCCCCCTCCCAAAATTAGAGACGATTAAGAGCAGCGCATCAGTTTAGCAAATGGCAGGGTAATTTGTGCCAGCATGATAGATGGCCTCTCGTAAGAATGGCTCTTTGTTATTTCTTCACAGAAATTCTGACTAGGGTAAGCCTTTATTTGTAGCCCCAGGGGAGGGCCAGAGAGGGAAGGAGTGGAGGCTGTATAGAGCTGGTAGAGTTTTGGTGGTTGAGAATGTTTTTAAATGGAGGTACTTAAAATGACTGCATGGAAATGCCAAACTGTGGAGAAAAATGGGACTGCATTTCTTGATGTGGCCCTACTCTGGTTTTCTTTTTTTGATCCATGGGTTAAGCAGTTTGTCTCTTCTTGAAAAATCGAAATAATTGCACTGATTTCATCTCTATTTTGACTGTGTGGGTGCTTTTAATGGGTGCTACAGATGCATTTCAGGTGTGTGTATTCAGAGCTCTGTTCCCAAGGGGGTAAATCAGTGCAATAAGTGAAAGGTTGGGAAAGGTTTCCAGAAATGTCTGTTTTCACCTCTGTGCAGCTGAGCAACGTAATTTTTTTTTTCTTCTCCTTTTGTTTTCTACTTTGCATCTGGAGAAGCCACTTTCTTCAGTTTTGCTTGGCTTCTGAGAAGTCTGTTTTGCATTACCTGGTCTCTGAGCATTGTAGCATCAGATTCAGAAATGGCACAGATCTGAGTACTTCTGTAACAGCAGGGATTTCTGTCCCTTGTATCAGTAGTAGATACCCCTGTGAACACAGACTGCAACATATGTTCCAAGCAAGGAAGACGTTTGGAGTTAACTTTGCCAGTTCACCTAGTTCCCAGTGTGCATCAGGGAGGAGGAGTAGTGCAGCAGCTTGCTCTTGCCTTTATCTCAAGGCACATGAAATCAAGATGGGCATCCTTACCCTGACCTTTCTGTCTGCACTCTCTCTTCCAGTGCTGGAGATGGGTGTCCCCTTCTACCATGCAGCTTCCCTCCAGCCTGTATAATCCTCATCCCTTTTCCCAAGCAGGACTGTGGAAACAGGACCGTTTCTTGCCTTTTTCCTGCGTTGTCTGTCACGGGTAGATATTATGGGTCACAGACTGCCCTGCTGTATGATTATGGAGCACCCAGCAGTAAGAGGGGTCAGTTGAGGCATCTGCAGTATACCTTATCAATAATGAGAAAAAGATGGCTTCTTTCAAGTGTTTTGCAGAGGTGTTTCTAGGAAGATGCGTTTGTGGGATGGTGGATTTTAGAGAATTTTATTGTATGGCTCACTTATGTGTGTGGTGGTCCATTTGCTGCAGCATGGGAGGGACCATGGAGCTGCATATAGCTCCCCCATCTCTTCACTGGTTTCCATTTGTCGTGAACCTCTGAAGTCAGAGCATGAATGCTTATCCCGCTCGATTTAATCAGGAGCTGCTCTTAACTCCAACAGCTGTTTTGTGCAGGAATCATTTCAAGAGAGAAGAAACTTGCTTCCTGGGCTTAGCCAGTGAAAACAAGTGTGAGTTGCTGCAAATGGCCATAGCACCGTAGGAGTTAACGCTGTTTCTCACAATTAGAACTGGGTCCTTGCATCTTCTTTCTGCAATGCCTCCTCAAATATTGTTACTGGACTCAGGATATATAAATATGTGTGTGTGCATGTGTGGTTTTTTGTTTTCTTTTTTTGTAGGGGAAGCTGCTTTGTGCCAGTAAGGTTCAGTGTGAAGTCATGCCATTTTTTTTTTTTTAAGGCTATCTCCAGTCTAGAGTGACATCCAAGTAGCTGCATGCTGATGTTAGTGGCAAATGAATATCTAATAAAGGTTAAAATAGTGGAAGGGGCACAAAAAGTTGCAGGGAGCTGTTGGATGCAAATAAAATTATAGCAGTGATAATGTGAACATCTCTTCCACTTCACACATGTGTGGGGAGTGCAGCTGGCTGTCTGGGCTTGACCCAGCTACTGGGGTCTGCTGCAAAAGTGCCACCACAGCAAAGGATGTTGTTGGCACAGGGAGGAGAGCCACATCATAGCTGAGGAGGAAGAGGCTCACAAAGGCGTGTGAGAGATGTGCTGTAGTCTCCTCACATGCTATGTCAAGGAGAGCCCAGCTATCTTGGGCATAAAACACACCTCAAAAAATTGAAATAGCAGTACTACTGTCAGCATGGCACAGGGAGGAGGGAAGTTGTGTGAAGCGCCACAACTTCTGTCCTTGTCTTTTATGCACAAAGGAGGTCTCAATCCAGCCCGTGGTGTTTCTGCCATCTCTGCTGTGAGCGATGGGTCCCTGAGCCCTTGAAGTCATGCTGGGCTGGCTTTGCCCTGGCAGCCAGGAGGAGTCCTTGCTGGCAGGGTGGCAAGCACAGCCTGTGATCTCAAGCCACACCTGCAGTCTGTGGTGTAGCTGCTCGTTATCAGCATGGTTATGTGCTGTGGTTGGGGTTCAGCTCAGGACACACATGAGGAGCCTTAGGACTAGCTGTTTAGTGAGACAGTGTTCCTGAGGTCAGGTGAATTAGCCAGGTCTAAGACAAAATCTCCAGGTACAGCTCTTAAAGTAAAGAACAGCAACAGTTGCCTCTTCCCCAGCCAAGATGACAAGGCCCATAAATTGCTTTTGGGTAATCTAGGAAGAAAAAAAATAAAATAGTTGTATTTATTTTCAATAACTCATTCAGGTAGAACGAGTAAGTAGTTTTACAGGGCTGATTTATGAGCTGTTGCAAAATGCAAGAGCTGCTCATGATTGCAAATTTCATTGATCTCGACTCCAAGAATTTCAGTACTGTAATGTTTTATATAGCTTTCTTCCTCTCCAATCCTGACATTTGAAGAAATAAGGGCAATTTGCCTTTATGCAGCCCAAGAGGAGACAGCAACATCAGGTGCTGGGAAGAGAACCCAGGTGTCCTGATTTACAGACCAGGGTCTGCTCCTTTCAGAGGGAAAGCCTTTCTTTGTAAAAACAAATGCCCCCCTCCATGAATAGCAATCAGTGTTTTATCATGCACTTAGCTGGCAGCCTCTGGCAGGCTCATTTGTCTCAATAACCACTCTATGGAAACTTCACTATACCTAATCCAGTAGCTTGACCCCACCAGCATAAAGCAATGTACTGGTTCCAGTTGGCCCTGACCATGGTGGTGAGCAGTGATTATGCACCTTCCCGTGGTATAAGGTTTTCAATAGTGGTTTGCTCTTTGAAAATGAGCCTTGGTGCTGGCTGTGGTAGCAGCTGTACTGATGATGCTATGCAGTTTTGAAAGAACTATCTATGTGTTTCTTAGATGACAAGTGATGGCACTCTCCAGCCATTTGGGTTTGGGGTTCCTACTAGCAAATACTTGTACTCTGGGTAGCTTCACTGCCTCTTCCTAGCCCAGTTCATTCTCTTCCTCCAGAAGTAACACTCTGTCATATGGGTGTTTGGCATACCACAGGAGGAGCATGTACACTTATGTGTAAACCTGCTAGAAAACATTTCTATTCTTACTGGCCCAGATTCTTCCTCACTGTGACTAACTATTGCTGAGCTACAGGAGTTAGCATCGCTGCCTTTAAGCGCTGTGGGCCCGTCTTCTCAAAGGTTTACTCTTTGCTTTTTTTTATTTAATTAAGTATGAATTTGGGGCCAAGCTACATCACACTGTCTATTTAAGGAAGATAAAATGCCAGAAATCCTGCTTTGGGCCTGTGAAGTCAGTTCAGAAGAATTGGGCTCAAAGAGCATATTGTATTCTGTTTTTCCTCTCGGTCCGAGTTCTTCTAGTATCTGCAAACTGGAGAGGCTTTGCAGTGTCATCTCTGGTGTGCCTGTGATATGCTGAGACACTGCTCCTGGGGACTGCTGCAGGCAGCACACCCCTCTCCTGTTCGACTCATTTTGGGCTCTCGGACATCAGGCTGTCCTAGCTAATGCCTCCCAGCAGCTACAAGAGATGTGCTGGGAAGCATGCTGTGCCACGCTCTGCCTTGTCAGCATGGGGAGAGGAGATGCAGTGACAGCAGCTTCTCCATGTGTCTCAGCTGGCGCCGGCAGTGCAGGTTGCTCTCGGGTTTGCTGACACCCTGGTACCGTGCTTGGCTTACACTGAGTTCCTTCGTGACTGGGCATTCTGATGGGAAGGAGGAATGGAGTGGAAAGGAGGACTCGGAAGAGAAATGGGTTTTGACTGTGCTGTTTGTCCTGGAACTATTCACTAATGACAAGAATAAATTAAAAAAAACAAAACCAACCAACCAAACAAAAGGCACTGCACAGCTTTTTCTCATTCTGCCCAGTTTCTATGTCAGTCTGAGTCTGCCATGAGCCACAATGAGCCTGTTGAACTGTGCCTGGGGATCCCCGAGAGAACCTGCTGCTACGTCCTCCATACTGTCTCTTCTGCCCCTCAGCCTCCCTTCCCAAACTTAACTATAAGCAGTCACTGCATGTCACTTATTAGTACTTGTACTTGTGTTATCGTAGCATGCGCAGGTGTCACATGAATCTATCACAGCAAAGACAGTCCTCGCTCACAGAACCCACAGTCCAGCTGCTTCTGACAGGGGCAATGGCCCATAGCTCTAAGGGAAGGTGAAGTTTGTGGCATTGTGTGGTGGTTGTTTTTTGTTGTTGTGTTTTTGTTTTTTTCTCTCCCCTCTTATTTCAACACCTCTATTTCCATCTTGCCTATCACTGTGCATGGATGCACACACACCTCTGGCATTGTTTTCATGCAAATTTTATCATCCCATACAAGATTCTGGGGTTGAATTTTCTTGGAGCTCTTCAAGAAGTCTGGTGTTATGCAGGAATATCCTATCCTATTGTCCTGTTGGGGGATAAATAGCTTAGAAGAAATGCAGGAGGTGTACAGATGGAAGTAGAGGCTTACAGGTTCTCTAGAAATGAACACAGTATTCTTGCTCTGCTATATGAAACCCTGGTTTGCTTCCACTGAAAACACTACATTTTTGCCTCTGATTTTAATGGGGACAGGACTAAGGGCTGTGGGGAACACAGGCAGAACTGTTTTTCTCCTGCAGACTTGCAAGCTAATGTATGTTGTTCCTCTTCCTGGCTGCAGAACGCTGCGATGACTGGGGTGTGGACACCATGAAGCAGATCCAGATTTATGATGGGGAACCTGCCAAGATCAAATGCCCACTTTTTGAGACCTTCTTGAAGTACAACTACAGCACAGCCCATTCTGCTGGCTTAACCCTGATCTGGTACAGGATCGGGCAGGACCGGGATCTAGAGGAGCCCATTAATTTTCGTCTCCCAGACAATCACATCAGTAAGGAGAAAGACACCCTTTGGTTCTGGCCTGCTCTTCAAAATGACACTGGGAATTATACGTGCATGCTCAGGTAGGTCGTGTGGTGCAGCTTCTGTACATCTTCAGTGTAATCGAAGGACTTTTGTGGAAGTGGGAAAATTGTGCTGTTAGCACCAGATCTTTCTGTAGGGAGAAGACCATTTACATAAGCATTAATAGGGAAAGAATGTTACAATTATAAGACCACTCAGTGCTGAGCCAATTTACATCGTAATAATGCTTGGAGCCTTGCAAACATTAACGAGCATGATTCTCCTTGCTAACTGCAAGTGTCCGTGAAAATATTATTGCTGAGCCCATGGCAAAATCCACAGGCACTCACAATTAAGGAGTGATCTGTATGTCTAGAGTAAAAATAACTTCAGATGCAGGGGTAATGTTTTGACTGCATGCTAATTTGGCCAAGATTCATGAGATTCAGACTTCTAGGAAATTAAAAGTGTCTCTAAGTGTAGTACAAAATGAACATAGCATCTGCTATGCACTGAGCATAAGAGCTCTTTTTGATCTTCCTCACGTTGTCTCTTGTTCATCGTGTCTTTGACCCTAATATCTGCTTTACCAGCAGGGGAGTGGATGTTGCTTGTTAGTCATCTTTATAGGCTTTTTCTGAGCTAGTGTGGCCATCTCTGGTGTTTTCTTTCCCATTTATAAATGAGTCAACTAAGGCTTTATATACCTCATCAGCGCTATGGTGCTCATTATTGCAGATGTGATTCTTATTTCAATCCACAGCTATAGGAGTAAACAAGTTTCAACTAATCAGCCCCATCCTCCTCTGTCCTTAGAAATACAACCTACTGCAGCAAAGTTGCGTTTCCCTTGGAGGTTGTTCCGAAAGACCAACACTCTTGTGTGAGCCATGCAATAAAACCCACTGAGGAGATGTTCTACTTGGAGCGTGCCAACGAGAAGATCATATGTCCAGATATTGATGGGTTTTACCCTGCTAGTGTCACACCAACTGTCAAGTGGTACTTGGTAAGAAGGACTTATGTGGGCACTGAGGGAATGCAGTGTTGTATCTGAAAAAGCAATGGTTGGCATGAGATCCATGGAGCTATGCTTCAGAGTCTCCCCGGTGATGAAGCTGTTATTGAAGCTTTACTGATTTTAAGAGCTTTGTTTCCGTTGAGTTCAAGGGTAAAACTGCTCTTGGAATTGAGAGCTAACACTGAAACTTTTTTGACCAGCATGCACAAGTGGAGAATACTTTAGCAGGGATTTAGGAACCTCAGTTCAGCTGTGGGCAGTATGCCTGACCTGCTGTGTGAGCCAGTTGCTATCCCTGTAAAGGAAATTGTAATTCATGTTCCCTCTTCTGTTAAAAAATAAGAACACCACCCCCCCTCCAAAACCAACCAACCAAAAAACCCCCAAAAACCTGAAAACACACCATCTAATAAAAATAGCATCCTTTCCCAAATCCTTTGAAGTCTGGAAATGAAGTTGTACCTCAAGCCTCTGCAAAGACCATGGGTGCCCTGTTTGACACAATTCAGCAAACCTCTTTTCTGTAGATGAAGACACCCCTACACCACCATCCATATTGCTCTGACAATTAGGCTGTCTTCAGGCATCCTCAGGCTCTTGCCTACAGAATTACTGCTCAATTTTATTAAATTTTGACCTCAGTTTTTCTCTAGGTAGATGCCTTTAGTCAAGAAAGAATAGGAATTCTCAGGGGATGTGCAGCCCAGAGGGTTATAGGTCTGAATTGTCTAACTGCTTATAAAACACTTTTGGATTTCTGGACAGAAGGTTCTGTATGAGTGAATTTTATAATAGAGAAAGTAGGCAACAAATATATTTGCTGATTTAAAAGCAAAATAAAAAGCAAGCCCACCTCAAAAGAAAAAAAAAATCTCTAAAACCCTTCAGGTTTTTCTAAGAGGAGCAGTTTCACTCCAGTATTTGAAATGCTTTACTTGTACCATTCATTGAAATTCACATCTCAACAATCAATTAGCAGGATGAAACAAAAAGCCCTGTGAAAGTAATTGTTCAGGCAGCAAGTCATCTCATGCCTAATAAAAATCATTAAAAATGGTATATGACCCCTGTCTTAAACTGTCCCATTAGGATGTATCTGATTTGGAAATGTACCATTCAGAAATAATCTCTTAGAAAATGTGCACATCTTTGGATTTTATGACAATCAAGATGTCATCTGCATAACCCCTTTCTGAAAAAGGTTCTCTAGCTTGGTACTTGGCAGAGGTTTCCTGCCTTGCCTGACAGAAAGAGAAGAGTTATTAAGGCTTCTATACTACAGATTCTCATTTGCCACAGTTGCCAATTTTGGGGCCTCATCCTCAGCTGAAGTCAGTCAGGGTAGCTTGATTAGTCCCAAAAGAGTTAGACACACTGATATCAATGGGGGACATGTCATTTAGTCTTAGCATCCATTTGTGAATACATCAGCATTTTCTTCCTGTCTCTTTTTACTTTCACTCTTCACTCTGCTGAGGTGCTCACCTTGATTGCAAATGTACTTCTGGATCAGAGGTCTCTCTTAGAAAATTGTCTGTATTTAAGGTGGGATAAAACTATTGGGGTCATCTCCTTCATCACCTCATTTTCAAGGTGAACATACCAGTTTGTATTTTGACGTGCTCAAAGTTCGTGGTATTTAGGTCTGACTTGCATCACAATTCCAAGTATCATATTCATAGTTTAAAAACAGGTTTTTTTTGTAGCATTTAAACCAATATCTTTACTTTTGAATCCCAAAACTCAAGTGTTTTTCTGCCTGACTCCAGAACTGCAACTTGGTGGATGGCTTCAATGAGCAATACACCCAAGGGCCCAAGCTTGTCATCGGCATTGTCCGCAGTGCGTATAAAGGGAATTACACTTGTATTGTGACATTCAAGGACCATGGAAGAACCTTTAACCTCACCAGAACCATAGAGATGAAGGTGGTGGGTAAGAATGACTTTAAAATGTGTAAAATGCAGGTGTCTAACTGCAGAAGTGGTGAAAACAGCTATAAGAGTGTCTCAAGATCAGTTTGTGGTTGTGCTCGATTTGCGTTACCCAGCTGACCTGGTATATTTTTGCTTGCTGGGGTCAGCCTTGTGTGGCTGTCCAGGACCTGTTGTACTGGAGTTCCTACCTGCTACCATGTCAAATGCTCCAAACAACACAGAGGGTGACCAGGCTTAGGCTGGTGAGGTACAGCCCATCAGACGGCCAGGGGTACCCTCTGCTGGCATGTTGAATGCATAACCCTGGCATTCTTGCTCATTTTTGTCTCCAGTGCCCTTTGCTTGTCATTATTTGTGGGATTATTCCATTATAACCAACTTGTCTCAGTCTTCTTGCAATCTCAAAGCCTTGTGTTCTGAGGTTGAGATTATTAATTGGCCAGGCAGGGCTCCAGTTACCCAGCCCAGTGCTTGGACAGGTTTGTCCCAGGCACAAGGGCTCAGCCTACCTGCCAGGGAATTGTAGACAGAGCTTAAAAACCTAGTGAACAGTAGAGCACATGCTGAGTCCCATGGCAACTGCTGCTTTAAGAGCTGAATTAAATACTTGCTACAGGAAATTATGTTTGTATTTTGTTTGTTAGAAGCAGCAATAAAGAGAAACTGGTACAGGTTGTGCCTTGTGGGAGACACTGAGTGGGGGATGAGAGGGGTATGGAACTCTTCTGATGAGAGACATCCGAAAACTTGTATCTAGCCTTACCTACACTTTGGAGGAGTCTCAAAATCTGGGTCTGGCCCTGAGTTTGGGGACTAGGACTAGATTTCTCTTTGCATGGAATGGGGCCTGTGCAGCAAGGTACAAGGGCATCATGAGCGAGGCTGCAAGGACTCCAGGTTCTCATGTAGTCCGGGTCCCTGTGGGGGGCTCTCTGTTCTCTCTCACAGGATCTCCAAACAAGGCCTTGCCACCACAATTCACCTCTCCAAATGAGAAAGTTGTCTACGAACTGGAAGCAGGTAAATTGCGATGCTTGCTGCCTGCCATCACTGCCTTGGCAGCCTGCTTGCTGGGATGGGGAGACCCAGCCAGGCACAGGAGCTCTCCCCTTCCACTGCATCCCTGGTGCTTTCCCTCGTAGAGTACATGAGCTGCCACAAGCTGCCTGGCAGACAGTGTGAGGTGCCAGTTCTTGATGCCAGAATAGGAAAGCACAGCTTTAAAAGTTTATTTTTGCAAGCACAAATAAAGATAGATATTCAGGTATGGAGATGTAGGACTGCAGCTGCAGAAGCAGATGAAATGGGAACCTTCAGTTGCTTAGAGAAATTCCTGTAGGACCTTGTTTCAGCCCTGTCCCTGGCTGTGGTTTGCTTTAGCCCTCCCTTGTTCAACCCCTCAGTGGCTTCAGCCTTCTGGCCACTTATTGCTCCTCTCCTCTCCTTTTTTGGCTGATTACTTCCTAATTAATGACAGCTCTCCTTTTGCTGGCCCTTCCACACCCCTTCCCCCACCCCATCTGTTTAGACTGATGGCTCTTTGGAGCAATTCCCTATCTTGAATGGATCATGTCCCATTACGTTGCTGTAATAAACGTGGTGCCAATGGTGATGATTAGCAGCAGAGTCTTCACTTTAAAGCGCAGCTTTTTTGGCTCAGAAGGTCAGACTTCTTCCATAGCCACTCTATAAGATAAAAATCACTTACAGTCTGATCATAGAGATATTCACACTCCCAAGCCTGATCTTGAGGGGAACCTAAATGCCTGAAAAACTGTTCCCATACCAAAATGCTTCTTTGGAGCTGGATCCTTCACTTTATGGCATCTGTCCCCTGTGCAGTGGGGATAATTAACACTGCCTGGCTTTCCAAGGAAGTGGTTGGCATGGTGCATTTCCCTTTGGGTGGGTCCCTTGGTGCAGTCAAGGAATTTGTAAAACATTTGAGAAAGCAGGATATTTTTTTCCTATTTATTTGTCTGTCATAAATCAACATTTCCAGGGTGTTAAACTGTTACCAGCTGTCTGAAAGCAGATGCTGGCCTCATTCCCTCCTGAAGGGAGGCAGAGCTCAGGCTGATAGGATCACTGGAAAGCACAGAAGTCATGGTGATTCTGTTCCTGCTTTGCAATACCTCACTGTGGTGCTTTCTTCCCAGGAAATGACCTCGTTCTGTCCTGTGAGGTCTTCTTCACCTTCCTGAAGGACTCTCGGACTGAGGTGTGGTGGACCATAGATGGGAAAAACACAGATGACATCATGGACCCCAAGATAAAAGTCACACAAAGGTAACACAGTAATGTGAACCTTCATTTATATCTAACCCTCTCTTGAGTCTTGCAGAAGGGTGTGGGTACAGACATGCAACAGTGCCATTGTCCCTTGCAAGGGTGTATGCAGTCTTCCATTTCCCTGTTAATCAGAAACCCCTGTGTCTGAACTATGCTGTGATGAGCACTAGTAACTCCAGGGAGGAGGCCTTCAGATCTGGACAGTGTCTTGTCTTACAGGAGGATTTGAGGGAGCTTTGCCAGTTCACGTCATCACTTGTTAAGGTCCTGGTAGTGATGCCAACAGCTGGTGGTATGGTGGGACTTCTAAAACAGGGGCAGATGGAATTTTATTTAGAGGAATGTTCCCAAATAGTAGAAGTGATAAAAATGTTTAGAAAAACAGAGGCTGAAAATGAAATGTGGTATTATACATAGTATTGATTAGGAGGAATAGAGATTCAGTTATGTGAAGAACCCAAATGAGATTGAGTCCCATTTGCTGGGTGCTGAATTACACGTGGAAGGCAGTCACTGCCCCAATCGGTTTGCAAACCTGTGTAGAAAAAGGAAAGGCAAAAGGAAATACTGTTGTCCCAGTTTTGCAGATGATCAATTCAGGCAGAGAGAGAGAGAAAGGGGCTCATCCAGGATTGCACAGGGAACGGAACATGGACTCTGAATCCTGAGTTATGAGATTTTGTTGCGTTGTAGGCAAGAACTTCTTTTATTTCTAAAATGCAATGTGATACAGCTGCAATGAAAAAAATATGAGTGGCAAAATAAATATTAAGGAAAATCAGATAAAGGAACAGCTGCAGTTGTATTAAAATTTGAAGTGTATTGATTTATAAATATCACTTTAGGTAGTTCTTTTTTTAAAGAAAGAGTCAGGTTATATCAGGGAAAGGAGTATTTGTCACTGAACTTGCTGCAGTTTCACATCTGTAATGGTCTAGTTTTTCTCTTACAGTGAAATTATTAGAGATTTTGAAGACAAAACCATCATAAGGACTCTAACAATTGCAAAAGCCACACCAGAGGACTTGAAACGGAATTACACTTGCTTTGCCAGAAACGCCAAGGGCGAGGACCATAGCCAGGCCATAGTGCGCATGAAAGGTAAAATACTTGCAGAACATGGGTGTGAAATGAGAGATGCTCATAGATGGCTGTCAGTCCTTCCTTGAGGCTTGCCCTGCAAAACAGTAGGGGAACAAATAATTCCATCAGGCATTTTTCCACAATGCACACTGTTCTGTATGCGCTGCTGTCATACTGCACCACCACTTGCAGGCAGGGAGCAAAAGACTCATGCCACATGTACCTTACCATGGTCAAGTGCCTGGGGAGAGAGAGGGGTGGATAGACCTATTGTCCTCATTCCATCCATGCACCACAATTGAAGCAGACCTGAAGGGACATGCTGCTCAAAATTGTTTCAGGTTACTTGATTGTGTGAGGGTTTTGCATGACGCAACAGCTACCAGTCGGCGTCCTCCAGAAGGCAGACTGCACTTGTTGACATAGCTCAGGGAGTGAGACAGTCTAAGCACGACACTCTGTGGTTTTACTCCTTGCTGTGATGATGCTCTAGTCTAGATACAGACCTCTCAGCATGGATGGTATGGACTGATCCAGCTCTCTTCAGTGTGGGTTTTTTCCTACATCTTTCTTTCGTCAAAGATTTTGTTCCTGTTTCCCAGACCCACCTTCAGTAATAAGAGTTGAGCCTTCACTATAGGTATGTGAGGTTTCCTGTTTAAGGTGGATATTTCTGTCTCCTCCTTAACCTAGTCTGGAGCTTCAACATCTGCTTGCTGTAGGTTGGACCTACCTTCTCCTATAAGGGATGCTGCACTACCTTGTGTAGCTCATGTCAGACACCTTCTTCCCCCCACTCTGCCCTATTAGCATGGGACAGCTCACAGAGGTCTTTAATGGAAGAGCTCTTTCTCTTCCCTCTTGGTACTTGTCCTCCTTCCTTTTTAGTCCCATTCCTTTGAGACAAGCCTTTCCTGGATCATTAGGAAGGAACAATAGACCAAATATACAACTGAGGCTGAAACCATCTGCCAGTGTGTTCATCCTACGTACATAATTCTTCTGGATTGATAATGTTTGTACATGTAGCAGAAGCGAATCTAAAAATCTTCAGTTTCTTTCTCTACACAGCAGTGCCTAAATGCTGTTTTCTAGTGGACTGATCGGTACTACCCTCTCTCTTCCTCCCCTGTCTGCTCCTGGACAGTTGAGTAGGTTTGCTCATCACCCCTCCTTTTTGCTCTGTTCCACAGCAAAATCTGAGAACCATCCCTGCCCATTGCTGGCAGAGCAACCTTAAGCTAAGCTCACTGCAGACCATCCCGCTGCACAGACGAACATCAATCATGCCAGAACCTAATCCCTCAGCACTTGTCTTCCACTTTTTAGCAAGCAGCTATGTATGTTGGCTGCAACATTTTCATTACATTAGGTTATATACTTTTCCTGCTTTTTTCTGGATGATTTCCCTCTCCTTCTGATGCACTTCTGGTGCTCATCACCTAATGAAAGTTGTTAAATTTCTTCCATTTTCTTTTTTGTAATTCAGTTTCTAATAAAACTTATTAAATCTTGGAATTTGGTGACGTTTCCACTCACTGCTGTTCTTTTATCGTGCAGTTTGCCAGGGTGCGTGTCAGCTGCCACCTGTATCGCCGTAAAAATGGAGTTGCCCAGGGATACAGTTAGAAGAGTTATTTTCTGCCCTTAATACAGAGAAGCAGCAGTGGTGTGACAGACACTGTATGAGTTGGAGGGGTCCTGTGATGATCTGGCTTGATGTTCACAGGTTGTCTTATTTGTTTGTAAGCATTCCAGCTTTTCTGTAACGAACTGTGATTCTTCTTTCCTGGTAGAAAACAATCAATCATGCCATGGCTAGATATATCTTTGCTGTGAGCCTGGGACAAGCCACAAGAACTGTGTGTATTTGATGGGGAGGGAAAATGGTGGCCACTGCCTTTATTTTGCTGCAGGTGAGCTTTGGCTGGCTCTCGTAGAAGTAAGTGCTGTTGTGTTGCCCCAAGAGTTTGCATATACTGCTGGAGAGGTCACATTCATGAACTGGCTTTGGACTGTGCAGGTGGTTTCATCAACAGGTCATTCTACCATCTGGCTAATCCCAAGGTCTTGCTCAGAGACAGAAGTCCAACCTTTGCTTTGACTTGCTCTGCCAGCCCAACCAGACCTAGTAACCCAGAATCAGGACTGCAGGGCGGCCAGCCATCATGTGTTCTGCCAGAAAAAGCCTTGGCTTGGCCACCTTCCTCTGAAGGGCCAGCTTGGCTCTTGGCTGGTCCTCGGTGGTGTTTGGCTGCATGTGACACAAACTTGTTCCTGCTTAGGTGAAGGCCCAACCTGTTCTGTAAACCAGACACCCTCTTTCTTTTTGAACCCAGTTGTAGCACCGAAGTACACCGTGGAGCTGGCCTGTGGACTGGGGGCAACCATCCTGCTCGTTGTGGTGCTGATAGTCGTCTATCACGTTTATTGGCTTGAAATGGTCCTCTTCTATCGGGCTCATTTTGGAACAGATGAAACCATTTTAGGTAAGGAGTTAAAGGGCTTACATTTATTTTATCCTGCTATAGGCCAGACCCTTCGTTTTCATATAAGAATTTTCATATAAGCTATTTTTAACCCTCTTTACAGCACAATGATATTTTGACCTTCTGTTTCTATACCTGCATTCAGTTGTGTGGGTCATGTTAGAGCAAGAGGAGTCAGGCGTGGGTCAGGGAAAAGAGAGAAGTCCTCTGTATTCTCTGCAGAGGTGAAGCTTGGATGTGTCAGGCTACCTGGGGGACTACACGGTT
Source organism: Scopus umbretta (assembly GCA_013400535.1). NCBI lineage: Eukaryota > Metazoa > Chordata > Aves > Pelecaniformes > Scopidae > Scopus > Scopus umbretta. The sequence continues at coordinate 117,656 of VZTL01035699.1, read as the reverse complement.
GATGGCTAGCTTTTTCATCTAATCTAGGTGATCAAGATAAGTCATCAAATTTCAGTAAGTTGCTGGTTTCTCTGGTGACTAAGGATTCATGAATCCAGGATGATTTGCTTTAAAATGTGGGAAGGCATCCAAAAGGATGGATCTGGAAATCACCCTTGTGTCCTCAGTTATTCCACAGCTTCCTTGTGCTGCTGAGAGTTCATCTCTTGGGACTCTGAGCTGAGATCTGTAGGATGAGGAGGGTGTTCAAGCCCTTGCAGCTTGTGGTGTGAACTTGCCAACGAGGTGTGGCAGCTCTTGGAGGCTGTAGGCAGGGTGCAAGTCTCTGTCTGCTGGGACTGCTTGTGTGGATAGACAGCAATGAGAGGAAGCGGTCAGGGATATAAAAAGTCAAAAGGACCTTGGACAGAACAGGTTGGTCATCTTGCTGCGGTTTCATGCCTTCAGTGACCCAGCAGTGTCTGTGTACCTGCACATTCAGGCTGGGTAGTTAGAGGCAGCGCTGCTGCCTTGTAACTATGGAAACTGATGTGTCTTAACCTGTGGTGCCTGGGCTCAAAAGCAAACCTTCATACCTGCTTTTCCCATGGAGCAAGTCAAAGGCTCAGCATGTACAGTATTACAAGTGTCTCTTCTACCATTTTTGTTTCTCTGCGCTCCCCGCTCAGATGGGAAGGAGTACGATGTGTATGTGTCCTACGCACGCAATGCGGAGGAGGAGGAATTTGTGCTGCTGACGCTGCGGGGAGTCTTGGAGAACGAGTTTGGGTACAAGCTGTGTATCTTCGACAGAGACAGTCTCCCTGGGGGAAGTGAGTATCTCACAGGGGGCTGTGCTCCATGCGCATCCTCTCTTTATTGTTATTTGTGGTCCTGATAATTGATAGGAACTGTCCTATCCAGATTAACTTTATCCTTTGTTTTTTTTTCCCCATGTCCATTAACGAACTCTTGTTGGTGTCTTCTAATGTTTTTGCTTCATGTGACAATGTTGCAGATGCTCCAGGCCACCAAAAAGGCTGTGGTGGGTAAATGGTGGTTGTTGGTCATTTTTGTTGCTCTTCCTAGGAGTCATGTGCAGGAGTGATTGATCTATCAACATGAGGGAAATGGACCACTGACCTTCATGCAAAACTTCTGAGGTCCCCTAAAAAAAAAACCAAAAACGATAAAGTCAAGGCTAGAAAGAAAAGAGGCAGGGCAAGTGTTATTCTGAACCAGACTGGTAGCTCAGAGAGGGTAATGGTGAGTGCTTGTAAAAACTAAGAGTGTCTACTTCTGGGAGGTGTGGAGAGTACCATGCCAACATCAATGAGAAGATAACGTGCCCTCCCAGAAGGCCTCCCACTCACCCTCATTAATTAGAGAGTCTGTGTCTAACGTGGCATACAATTAACTTGCTATGATTAAGAGTACTTTGCAGGTAGCGAGACTCATATCGTCACTAAGAGATTTTTTTTTTTTCTTTTTTTTCTTTTTCTCTCACTGTTTCAAGCTAAATCATACAAGGTTCTGGACAGTGTCTGCTGGAGGGATGCAGGAAATCACCAAGAATGAAAGTTTGTGAAGCTCTCCAGATATGCATACAGTCACACAGGTGCCACAGCAAAGGCACAAATCTAGCCAACACTCTCAATTTCCAGTGTTCTGGAGGCTCAGTTGGCTGTATGATCCCTGATGGCTACTAAAAGTTCAAAGCCTGAACTTTTGCCAGTGCAGACTGCCCCACTTTGAATTCATGGGCTTTGGGTCAGGACCCCACTGATGACAGAACCTGTACTGATAAAGTCCATTGGGGTCCCTTTTGGATAGGACAGGGGGGACTGCTGGAGTCCCAGCCCAGCTGTGAGACACAGGGAGCAGAATCAGTCTGGGATCTTTTATCTCTGTCTCCTAGACAGGTGCCAGGACACAGCACCTCTAAGTTTGAGGACAAATAAATATGTGTGCCTCGGGGAACAGGGAGACAGTTGCAATACTGGGGCTGTTCGTTCTAGGGAGAGCTTGATTCACATGGCAGGGCACCCTCCAGGCTCTGTTTGCTTGATTCCAGTGCCAGGCTCAGAACAGGTTTGCTCCGAGCTGTTCTTGCCAGTTGTTCCTCAAAATGTACATCTCCTTCCCGTTCCCTCTACCGCTTCTTGACATCCTTTCCCTTTCCCTTTGGAGGTTCTCATTTTTCTCCCAGTGCAGCTCTCCTGGGCTCCCTGCCCTTCACCCTCACATCCAGAGCTCTCCCATCCCTGCTCACTGTGGCAGTCACTGCCAGCCTCAATCCAGCATCAGCCCTCTGGAGCACTGCTGGGATGGCTTGTCATTGCACTGCCGTTTGCAAGACTGCTGGGGCTTCCTCGTTGCTTCTTAGCTGGGATTTGACTAATCTCCTTCTTGGGGAAGCACGGCAGGCCAGAAAATAGCTTTTGGCAGCTGGTATCATGCCTCCAGAGTGTGCATCTGTGTCATGGGTAGAGAGTTATGTTGTCCTTGATGAAGAAACAGTGGGAGATGGATTATCCTGCAAGTTTGCTGACAGGAACTAATCAAATGTGCTTGACAGCTAAAGGAAGTTGCCTGTCAGCATTATTTTATTCTCCGTTGTATTTTCTGACCAGTCAAGAGTGTTCCCTTGTCAGTGAAGTGTGGGAGATCCTGCAGCAGGGAGTGCAAGCACTGGGATTCACACTTACAAGGAATTTTCATGTTAATTATAGAAAGGTGCCTAAAGACAGTTTACCTGCAGGTGTTAGAAAATCAAAGAGGATCCACAGTTACCATGACATGTCTCCAGCTCAAAGGGTGTCACTTTTGGGACACTTCATTAAAAGTCCTCAGAGCAGTTTGCTTGTCACTTCTAGAAACACTCAAATCTGCTTTGATTGATGACAGCTACAGGAACAGCTGGATGAGTAAGAGGAGTTAGGATAGTAGTATTTCCAAAGCAAATTAACCGATGAGGACACTCAGGGAGGGTGTAGATACTTATTGTGTGTTTGGTGTGGGGAAACTGAGGCAAGAGGAGTCAAGAGATTACCCAGTCATTCTGGACATCTGCCTAGAGGAGAATGGAAGCATAGGAATTCAGGCTTGCTGATGTCTCTTCAGGCTGAGTCTTTTCCTTGAGGTCATGTGTTGTCCAGCTGGCAATCTTTCTGCTTTGCTCCAGAGAGCCTCTTTTTCCACTCTCACTAGAAGGAAGCTAAATCTGAGCCTACCAGAGCAGCCCTCTTGTCCACATGGCATCAGCATAGCATTGGGTGGTGTCACTGCCTTGTAGTACAGTGCCTTTTAGATGTAGCTACCTCAGGCATCTCTGCATAGCATGGGGAGGAAGAAACACACCTGTAGGCAGCCTGGGGCTGGGAGTAGAAGATGTCACTGTATGGAGCAGAGGGAACCAGCCATGGTGTCGGAGGCCCTACCTGGAATTGTTTGCAGGGTTGAGAAGCACCAGTATAGCCTCTAGAGAAGGTCTCCAAGGGATTTTATTGTCCCCTTCAAGAGACACCTGGTGTCATACTAGCAGCTCAGCAGCATGTTCTTGGCCATCACTAACCACCTCAATGTTTCTTTCTCCCAGTTGTCACAGACGAAACCCTGAGCTTCATCCAGAAAAGCCGACGTCTGCTTGTTGTCCTGAGCCCCAACTACGTCTTGCAGGGGACACAGGCCCTGCTGGAGCTCAAGGCTGGTCTAGAGAATATGGCCTCCAAGGGCAACATCAAAGTCGTTCTAGTGCAGTACAAAGCCATCAAGAAGAGCAAAGTGAAGGAGCTGAAGCAGGCCAAGACGGCCTTGACTGTCATTAAATGGAAAGGCGAGAAATCCAAGTTCCCAAAGGGCAGGTTCTGGAAGCAGCTGCAGGTGGAAATGCCAGTGAAAAAAATTAACAGGAGTTTGAGCCTTGATGCGCTCATACGCATTCCTGAAAAATGTTTGACACCATCAGAAAACAAAACAAAACAAATGCCAAAAATCCACAAGTTAGGCCAGGGAGTGGGAAGGAACTCGGGGTTTTTGCCATGAAGGATCATGTCCCAGGCATTTCAGAGGCCAGTCGTGCCTACCTGCAGCTTTTCTACTGCCCTGGCAGGAGAGAGACCAAAGATGCATACACCTCCTCTCTACAAATGCACGTTCTTGTCATCAACCATAAGCCCTGGGCCCAAGATCTAAATTTGGGCTATCCAGGTGGTATGCAGCCAGCACCTTGTGAAAGCATAGTATTTGTATAGGCCAGTACTCCTCGATCCAGTTCTATGAGACCTTTGTTAGCATCCAGGACAGAACTCCTCTCCTGTCCTAAGTGGCTTCATTCCTTCTTGGTTGTTGGTCCCTGTTGCAGAGGCTGAGGAACAGTTTGAAAGGTGGCTCCACTATAGAGCCTTTCATATGTGTCCCAGCTGTATAGTCCTGATCGCTGTGGGATCACAGATTTCTGCTTCAGTAGGGGGAGCGTAGACTCTCGAGGCTCCTAATCTTTGCTCCCCACATTTCTGTAGGAGCAGGTGCATTCAGATAGTTTGGTAATGTGAAATGGCTGTTACAAAAGCATTAAACAAAAAACAAAAAACAAAACAAAAAACCTTTGTTAGGTTTGTATTGTAGCATTTCTACTAATAAGTGGTCAGTCTCTGGGACTCTGCTGTCTCCTGAGTACCCCAGATCCTTCAGGGCTGTAATGCTTATGATCCAGGGGAAATCTCTCATTAGTACAGGCCGTGGAGCATGTCTGAGAGATGCTTCTTTGTAGAGTAAACTCAGGGACTTCACAAGCACTTGCAAAGAACCCCAATTTACTACTGAACCTGCCTACACTCTCTGTGCTGTTGACTGGGGAAAAGCATCATACAAGGTGCTGCCGAGACCTCTGGGATGAGACTGGATATATGTCCAACTCCCTAGGAGACCCTAGAAACTTATTTGAACTTATTAAAAACTACTAGCTCTGTCCATCCGGGTAAGACTGAGGAAAGGCTGAGAGAACTGGGGTTGTTCAGCCTGGAGAAGAGAAGGCTCTGGGGACACCTTATTGTGGCCTTTCAGTACTTAAAGGGGGCTTATAAGAAAGATGGGGACAGACTTTTTAGTAAGGCCTGTTGTCATAGGACAAGGGGTAATGGTTTTAAACTAAAAGAGGGTAGATTCAGACTAGATTTAAGGAAGAAACTTTTTACAATGAGGGTTGTGAAATACTGAAATAGGCTGCCCAGAGAGGTGGTAGATGCCCCAACCCTGGAAATATTCAAAGTCAGGTTGGATGGGGCTTTGAGCAACCTGATCTATTTGAAGATATCCCTGCTTATTGCAGGGGGGTTAGACTAGATGACCTTTAAAGGTCCCTTCCAACCCAAACTATTCTATGAAGACTCAGAGTTCTCCCCTTGGGTATGAACATCACCATCACCATTCATAATTCAGGGCTCAGGTTTAAACGAGCTTTGGCTTTACAAAGCAAGTCTCCACCCATCTTGTTTCCAGCCCGGAGCTACAGAACAGAGGATGTATCTCAGCTTCTGCAACGTTTGCACAAAATAGAAATATAAAAAAACCGCTGAGTACCAGGCCTTGCTTCAATGGGAGGCAGCAGGCATAGGAGAGGGCCTGGTGAACAGGCTTTTCTGACTGAGGAGGGGAGTGTCCCTTCCCTTGTAGGACAGACCAAGGCACAGTGGGACCCTGGCACTGACTGCTACTGTTTTTCACAAAGTTTTCATGTAAAACTACAAGCTCTGGAGGCGTCTCCATACTCCTGTAGTTCCCAATGCAAGGGCCTGCCCACTTAATTGTAGAATTCAGTATTACACACACTAAGTGCATGCTTATTTTTTATCGATAATGGTTGCTCCTGAGTCACCTCTGACTCATGCTTTTGCTCTGTTGGTGTCCAGCAGGTGAAGCATAGCCATTCATAATGGAATTAAAAAAAGCATTGCAATTTGGAGTCTATGCACTATTCACCCAGCTGAGCAGGGAGGTTTGAGGGTGTTCCAGTAAGCAGCCCAGCCTTTAAGGTATGGGGCTGAATCCTAGCATCGGCAAAGCACCTTCCTCTTAATATCTTATGATTAATAATGTAATTCCAGGGCAGTGGGGAGCCACAGCCACCCATGCCATTGACGGTACTGTACAAACGTGGAACAAATAGAGCTTCTGTCTCACCTTCCTCTTCATTATTCCCCTCACAAGTAAGCTTTGCTTTAAGCAGGTAAAATTACAGTCAGCTTCACCAAGGGCAGTGGAGCTCCTCATCTACTCAGAGGTGCTTAAAAGCTTTGCTTTTACAAGCTATTCTACTGTGGCTGTCTGTGGAGGGGCAGAGCTGCTTCCCCCACTCCAGAAAGCTTCATTTGTACAAGATAGCACCCAGAACCATGCTCAGCTTTGTGAAGCCATTGCAACTGTGTCATTTTGCGCAGCTTCACCTTTTTGTTTGTGTTTTCAGCATCCCTGTAATCAGCTGCCAGATCTGCAGGCAGAGGGAAGGCCCTGAGGCCAAAGCAGAACTGTGTTAGATTTCAATTTAATTTTTTAAAAATTGACTTAAAAATATGCATAAATTCAATTAACATGCCACACCTCACCACATTACATCTCACTTTTGGCTGAACTACCAAGAGAACTTCTGCTGATGTTTTAGTTAGTCTGATTATTTTAGGAAGTTAAGCCCACCTCACTTATTTTGCTGCTTTTATTCAAAAAATTTTCCAAATAAACAATGGACCAGGACTTTCTTTGGCATGCATTGCAGTGGCCTTTGGTGCCATTGCAACCCCAGAATAGGATCACTGAGAGACATCAGCAGAGCACCTACATGGTAAAAGGTACGATAGTCGGAAGGGAGCCTGAGAGGTCCAGAGAGAGCAACATGGTAGGAATAGCCCTGGAGCAGGCTCTGCTCCCCTGGGAACTTTACCACTGACTTTGATGGGATCTGTCAGGCCAGGGATAAACCCTGGTCACAGCTGTAATGCAGATCTGCAAAGCACCTCAAATACGCCTGCCATTTCATCCCATGCCACCTGTGGTTTCCATTATGGGATTCTGTCACAGCATCTGTCTAGTTCGGTTGATTCATTTGAGTTTCTGTGCTCTAACCTAACATTTATCAATATGCAGCTCATACAAAGTTCCTCATTGTTATTTCATGGGGAAACAGTGTGGCGCAAATTGGAAAAAGTATCTTCCCTTCCCCTCCCCGTGCCATTTGATGTTGTACAGCTGTTCCAGAGTTTTCCCTTCTCTTTTCTGTATGTTTTTGCCTTTGTGATATTTGGTCTGTGAAGTGTCAGTATTATTTTATTTTGCTTTTCAATAAAACATTTTCACTTTTGCATTTCAGTCCTTGTGCATTTCTCATAAGTATCATTTTCCTTCCCATTATGTCTGCGAAAGGCCGTTAAAGAAAGATGACTGCGTGTAGTCCAAGCATCGAGATCGTTTGGGGACACCTTAGAAAGGGTCATTTTCCTGGCTGTTTCATGGTGTGCCTGCAGAGATCCTGAGGCACCATCACTGCTACTAGGGCCATGCAAGCAGAAACACAGTGCCACACAGCATTCAAATGTCACCTAGGAGTGAACATGCGCACACAAAAAGTCTCTGACCTGAAGAGTGCTCCCTCAGCAATCACAAGATAGAAAGATGGGAAAGAAACACCATCCCTTTGCTTGAGAGACCAAGCCAGAACGTTGAACAGAAATCTTGGAAATCTGCCCTAACCACAGAAATCAAACTCGCTCTTAAGCTGCTTTGCCTATCACCTTCCAGGTAGATGGGTAGAAAAGGTTCATTCAGCTTCATATTTTCTCATCCAAGCTACTTTCTTGGCTTTTTCCCTTGTTTGCATGCTAGCAGGTAAGTTGAGAGAGCCTAGCTCTTTCAGATCACTAGGAAAATGAATGCTTGTGACAATCTATGGATTTGGGGTGTATGAGTATGGGATCTATAACCCCCCCAGCTTTTATTGGGCTGGGACAATTGTATGGCTCTTATAATCCTCTGTTGCATCTCTGGGGTGCATTAGGGGACGCACAAGTAAACCAACAAAAATATGCGGTGTCCTTTGTAACCGTGTGGTAAAGATGGAAATTTTTTAGTATAAAGCAGAGTGTCAAATTCCCAGCTCTGTTGGTATCCAGACTCCCAGAGCATTATTGTTGCCTGTTCCGTCCTGTTGCTGTAGGTGTCACTGGGAGGGACCATCCTGCCTGCACATTGTGAAGTGGACACTCAGGATTTTTCATGAGCTGGGATTACATTGTAAACTGAACATCCCAAGGTATCCTGGTCAGCCAAGTCTAAAAGCATTGCATTCTTAGGAATAAAATCTGTCTTTGGGAATTTGAGCATTTTCCCTGCCAAAAAAATGTTGAGCCTCAAAAAGTGTTGCAAATTCAAAACTGATAAAAGAAAACCATCACTGTCAGCTCAAGCAAAACATTTCATTTCAGCAGTGTTGGAATTGTTCACATTAATTGAACCTGTGCTTTTTGAGCAGGCAGGTAGAATAGGTGACCTCCCAGGGGCTGCTCCTGCCTACATTTCGCTGTGATTCTGTGATTCCAGTTTCAAAAAGAAAGACCTTTCAAACCAGCAAAGGAGCTTTTCCTTTCACAAAATGTTGAAGCTTGGCTGATTTCAAAATAGATCTCAATCAGTTATAGAAAGGTTTGAATGAGGTGTGGACTCAGTAAATTGGGAGATTGCTGCCAATTCTTTGTGCCTTTGAAATTGGGTGGCAAGAGTGTTTCATGGTGTTAAGTGACAGTTCTGACAGAACTGACTTTTTGAATTCAAAGAATCTTTTTTCCTATGTGACTCAGGGGAGGGGGGGAAATCCCCCCAAACCTTGTATACAAGACAAAAATACTCCAAATATTTTGATTTAAATTCCAGTATTATGTTAAAGAACCAAACAGTGCTTTACTTTCTCCATTAGAATATTATTGTTCAATCATTTTTCCTATCCCAAGTTCTTAGTCCCCAAATAATCCAGTGACAATAAGTTTTACAGCTAGTCAGGTATCTTTGGGATAAAAAGCACTGCTCTGTACAATATTAAAATAAGATGCATCCGGGTGCAACACAGTGCACCTTCTGCTGTGAGATAAGGAAAGAAACAGCTAAGGGCTGGAAGAGTAAGAGGCATTGCCATTGCAGGGAAGGAGCAGTATTTTTATTCATATAAAAGATCAGTGTTCCACTGGCAGGGAGGGAGGGGAGTCTTCAGACTGAGGAATCAAGGCTTTAGCAGTGTGAAAGGCAATGGAAGCAGCAGGTAGCTCTTCTCCCCAGAACAGGTCTTTGCAAGGCATTTCTACAGGGAGGTTTTTCTCTCTGAGTGTGCAAGAGCTTTTACTCCAATGATCCTTGTCCTGCTTGAACACCACCTTGTCCTCAGGTGTCATGTGTGTACCCCCCCATCTCAGGCACCAGCACTCAGTAAGAGGGTTTTTTTTTAAGTCTACAGTTCTGTTAATCAGCTTGGGTTAATTTGTTAAGTGCCACAGCCCTATTAATTCCCATCCTTTCCACTGTTCACCCGTTAGCCATGACACCTTCAAAATGCTTACTACATCCCAAGCCATAGATAGAAGTCCAAGGACATCCTTCAGGTTTGCTGCTTTTCAACACTGATAATGAAAGAGATGCTGCCCTCGCCTGGCACCATTCCAGCTAAGCATCTTGCTGAGCTTTACAAACTGCAATTAATCCCAAGAAATGCTTTGAAGGGCAGTATTTTCACCCCCCCATCATGGCTAGGGGAACTGAAAGAGAGGTTTAAGGCTGACATTTTTGCTTTCTAAGTTTGGAGGCTTCCATTTCTAGAAGAGAAAGCATAAGGAGGAGGGAGGTGGGTCTTAGCCTTGGCAGTGCGAGCAGTGGCATGATGACGTGATTGCGTCACTGTTCCCCCCAAGCACAGGGCTGCCAGAGCTGTGGGCAGGTGGTTCCCAAACGAGACCTGCCCGTTATCAAATGCCTGCACTTCTCTGGGCAGGAGTGATGCCGTGCAGTGCAGAAGTCAGAGTGCAGTCCTGGCTTATCCTGCCATCCTGGCCTTTTCCAAAACCCACTGCAAAACAAAAATGCTGCAATTGCTCCTGCAATCCCTGCCAGCAGGAGTGTGGGCAAGTCAAAAGTCACTGGGCCTGTGCCAGGTTTCTCTTGGTGGGAAGGGGGGATCTGTGCAGGTATGCCACCAAACAGCTTGCTTCAGCTTTTCTCTCCCCGCTCCCTCCGGCCTTGTGCACCCTGATTCCCTCTGCCCTTGCACTCTTAGATACCACTGAAGCCGTGTTCGACTTCATCCAGAGGAGTCGCAGGATGATTGTGGTCCTGAGTCCCGATTACTTGACGGAGAAGAGCATCAGCCTGCTGGAGTTCAAGCTGGGCATCATGTGCCAGAATGCCATTGCCACCAAGCTCATCGTGGTGGAGTACAGGCCACTGCAGTGCACCCACCCCAGCATCCTCCAGCTGAAGGAGTCCGTCTCCTTTGTCACCTGGAAGGGGGAGAAGTCCAAGCGCTCTGGCTCCCAGTTCTGGAAGGCGTTGCGGCTCGCCCTGCCGCTGCGCAGCCTGAGTGCTGGCGCCAGCTGGAATGAGAGCTGCTCCTCCCAGTCGGACATCAGCCTGGACCCTGTCCAGAGGAGAAGGAGCCAGTTGAAAGGGCAGCCCGACCCACGGGGTGCCACAGCAGGGACTCTCACTCCTGGAGGGACGGCCCCAGCCCCCGAGTCAAAGGCCAAACACCGAGCCAAGAACTTCTTGACGTGCCAGTGTTGTGGGACCTATTGCAATGGTGGCAGCAGACTCAAGCACAAGCATCGGGCTGTGGCTGAGCCCAGATGGGACACTCGCCTCTGTAAGCCGGGCTCAGGCAGGCCCACAGCGCAGGGGGTTCAGGACAGAAGTCGACCCGAGCCCCCGCCAGCACAGGCTCCCACTCTTGCCCTCTGCCATTACAGCGACCTGTCAAACAACAATGACTTCTATGTACTCTAGCAAAGCTGCTGACAGCACCGCAGGTGCTGGGCCAGCAAAAGAAACTCACTGCAGCCTCAGCTAAGATTTTTTTATGATATCACAGGCTAACGTGGTGTCATCCGCCAACAATCCCATGCCAGCATGGAGGACTGCAGCAATATCACCAGTGCTGGTGATCTGAGCCAGGGACCTGCAGCCACACACAGAGCAGTGGCTGGGGGCTGCCTGCCTGGGTCCTTCTCCTTAATTTAAATTGCAAAGTGGAGCTGAAAATGTGTTTCTCTGGCGTTTTTTCCTCAGCTGTGGTCCTGTTTGCTGCAGGGCTGCTGCTGGGGTCGGGTGCGGGAGGGCAGGTCCCCAGCCGGGGGTCAGGAGGGAGGGAAGGGGGAGAAGCTGTGCTCCTGGCAGTAACCTCTGGAGAAGGGGGAGCAAGCCTGCATTTTGCAAAGGATAAAACTTTGCTAACAAGGGCAATGGAAGCCCCTGCCAGTGCAGGAGTGCGCTGTGCAGTATGGTGCATTATCCACTGTGGTTTAAAAGAACTTGGTCAAAAGTTTTAGACAAATCCCTTCTCTCTAAATAAAACTGATTTCTTTAACCTGCTGTTGTTACAAGTGCCATGGGAAATGGAGCCTTGTTCACCAGGCGGTGCCTGGGGAGGTGGTTTGCTTAAGCGTGGCTGAGGTCCCCTCCTGTTCCCAGTGCTTCCAGTGGGCTCCTGGGCTTGGTCCCTCTCGCGGCTTCACCATATGATGAATTCATTCTGTCAGCTGTGTGGCCTTTCATGCAGCAAGAAAGAAAATAATTACAAATCTAGGGAAATATGGTTTAAAAAATTCTCCCAGTAGTCAATGAGCTCAGGGATAGGAGCAAGACCTAAAACACTCACAGAAAACCTCAGGAGCTGAAGCCGAGGGGTCAAAACTCAACCACACTTCATTAAGTAACCGAAAGAGCCTTTGAACAGTCTCCCTGGGGCTGCTGTTTCATCGGCTCGTAGAGCTGGCTGTCAGCAGTGTTTCCCACTCTTCATCCACAATGAAAACTTCATTTGCCTCATTCCACTTTGTGTAACAACTTCTCTCCCTGCTGAGGAAGATCACTAATCCTGGGAATCAGCCATTTGCCTTCAGCTGATGCTCCGGCACACCAGACTGGGTAATACACTGCATTTGTTTTCTTTCCCTGAGACAAAAAAAAGGTCTCCTTCACTAATCTGGCCAGTCTACTTCTTGCTCTCTCAGGTTGACAAGTAATTATTTTTCTTCTGCCTTGGAAATATGAACTAAGCCCTTGGGGTACAGGGTCTGTGGCCCCCAGGACAGACCTTTATCTGATGTCCTCAGGTGCAGCCCTAGCGAAATCGCTGGAGCTGTGAGGAAGGACAGGGCCATGTCTCACCCATTTTAATAGTGCTGAAGCCCAGTTATAATTCACGGATTGCTTTCCTTCCCTCAGCAGCCCCTCTTCCCCAGTATTGCCCTGAGTTTTTTGATTCTTTCCTTCTAAGATCAAGCACAGCTGATGGCTCTTTGGTTACAAGTCTCTGTGAGCTGAATCCTAACAGCTCTGCTGCAACAGACCGAGAAAATAGAAACCAAAAAACCTGGTGCTGAGTCAATCTAAATAAAATAAGGGCAAAAAGCCTCTACCAGCTCATAGAAATTAGAAATTCAGACTCTAGAGAACTCTCCAGGCATGGATTTCTCTGTAATTTCAAGCAGACATGTTGTAAATGGCTCAGAAAAGTTTTGTCCATATGTGGCCATTCTCAGTGATCAAAGAGGAGGGGCAGGAATGAGATAGTTGGAAATTGCAGAATGCTTTGTGAGAAGTAATCAAAATATCATTAAATGGTTAAATGGTTCCAGTTGTTTACAACTAGATGTGGGAGGGTACTGTCAATGAGTCTGGTAGAGCTGAAAACACAAGCTACAAAATACAAATAATTTGCTATCAGTCAACCTCCAGATTCAGCATATTTGTTATTTGTTGGCATTTAAACAGCTTTTATTTAAAGACTTTGCCCTCATTTGACCATGAATTTTTCTCGGTCGACTACAACAATCCAAAGATACAGGAAACAACAGCTGGAGCTTGTAGCAGATGTACAAAATGGTCAGTTCCAGCCTTTTTGGGCAAACTGTCATCTCTTCATGAAAGAAGAAACGCAAACTGGAAACGACCATGCTTCTCCTGTTGCTTCAACAGAGCTAATGGAATGTTACCACCCCCTTTTACTACCCACCAAACTGACCCAGGGTTTTGGTTGCTCTTATAACAAACACTGAGACACAATGGATTTCAGTGTGTGCAGAGCCTTTGCCCCCTGAGGCCAGGCTCCCAGAGCTTGAAGGCATGCTGTGCTGGATAGGATGTCTCAGCAAGGACACAGGGGCTAAATCCGAGAACCAGTTTCAGCTGTATTTGGGGGTATTTCCAAGCAACATCGTAAGCATATTGCTTGGAAATACCCCCAAGCATCAGCACATGTCCTGCTTTAAGACCAGATCCAACTTTTTGCTTTGAATTCTGCTCTCTGAAAATCAGTTAAAATCTATTCATGTCCTATCTGACACTGGTACAGGTGGACTGTAGTCACTGCTCTTTGGTACACATGTATTTGTCAGTTGTATACAAAAAATACAATCGTCTCCAAAGTTAACAGTCGGCACAATACTATCATCCCCTTCGCCCACCCAGTCCTCTCAAAAGAACTGTTCAGAAAAGAGTAGAGTTAGTATAAATGGAGAATTTCCACCATATCCTAATATAAAAACATTCCTATAACCTTGTATATCCTACCTATGGCATGCAATGGTGCAAGGTTACCAGGTCATAATCTGCAGACTCATTAGTACAATATTTCCACTGTTACCTAGAGGTTTTTAATCTGTGGAAGGCTGGTGGTGTCATGAAGACACTGAACAGAGCTAGCTAGGCAGTTCGGGAACACAGGCAAGTCACTTAGTCCATCTCAACATCAAGCTGTCTTCACTTCAGTGACTGCAAAGCTCTGGTACCCAAGAGGTCTCTCCCTGGCAAGTTCCACTGGACATGCCAATAATGGGCTGCTCCTCACATCTGAAATGTTGGATGAATCACTAACCTGCAAGAACTTACACAAATTCTCTTCTTAACATCAACAAGAATTTTGTTCTCATCTATTAAACTAGATGCTGATCTCAGAGCATCTGATCTAAGTGTATTTATAGCAGACATTCTCCCAAACGATGACAAAACCGTGAAGGAACTGACAGATGCCAGAAATAGGGGAAAAATGCTTCAAACTCTTCATCCTTGTCCTATATTTGTACTTTTTTTCTTCTACTGTTGGTCTACCACAAATCTGTTAAGGGCAGCACCACCTCTGGGATGATGTCTGCCCAGTGTGACATACCCAGCGTGAGGGTACAACTCAGAGCCACGTCAAACAGGCAAGGGGAGACCATATGAAGGTATGCAAGAGGGTGCACCCATAACATGGATCTGCAGCTTGGGGGTCATAGGTGCTCCCTGCTCACCACCCAGGCACTCAGCCCCATATAGCACCTAGGAACACGCAGTGCTGTTCTGGAAATGCATGAGTTAAAACACTGTTGCAGGAGTAGGGAGAAACACTAATGAATGACCCCAGAGCTGCCTGCCCAATTTCATGTGAAAGAGGCAAGGCTTGACTCTTGCTCACGAGGGTGTTCATGCTATGTACCATTACTGGTCATGCTGTGGAGAGGCTGCAGCTCTAAAAAGACATAACAAATACACCACGCAGGCCCCTTTTGTAAAGATGTTAATGAGACACAAATGTTGCAGAATGGTTTGTAGAAGAATATGACTTTAATTCTTCATAATACCAGACATGGTAATGGCCAGACACAGGGGACGCAACATTTACATTGATATGCCTGTAATCAGGCTAATGATTTCTACTTTACTAAAACATATCTGCCACAAAGTCATTTGGCTTGAGAACATCAAAGAGTTTTCCAACTCATCAGCATTTGTTCAAGTGAATAATCAGCCCCACCCTTAATATCATGCCTGATTGCTGTTTTGCTTGGGTTTTGCTTCCAGGCAGGGTTCTTGTTCTACCTTCCTCTGCTGCAGCAAAGAGGCTTCTCAGGGATTTTTCTGTCTGTGGGGGTATTTGCACACTGTTGCCGAATCATCTGGCAATCTGTTGCCCATGAGAGGTTTGTTCTCAAATTTTCCAGAGGGTTTACTTCCTTTTCTTTGCTGTTTAATCATTTTCAGACTGCGGTTGGCAGAGACATCTCTCCTGTTGCCTGGGGTGCACAAGGAGGTGAAGTCCCTGACCCATGGTTATTCACTGCTTCCCACTGACTCTTTCTTTCATGCCACCACATCTCAGTGTGAAACTGGGTTTCACTGGTCGTCCACTCCAACACCTTTTCCAAGGAGGTGTTATGGCTGAGGTACCCCCCTGGCACTCCACCGGCATGATCTTAGATTAATTTTTTTGTTATGCTGCACTGTATCTGGTTGGGGCTAGTTCATCAGGCAAGCCAGATCACATTGCATGCTTGGTGAAGCGGGAAATAGCGATGACAGACAATCCTCGTGCCATCTGCCATGGTTATTAGCAAATGACATTTTATTTATCTCCAGATCAGCCATGAAGATGCTGAATCCCATTAGAAACATGTTCAATGACAAGTTCTCATCTTTTGAGATCTATAGGTTAATGGATGCAGAACCAAAAACCTGCTGTTAATGTGCACAGGGTGATGCTTATGAAACACTACCACATCTATGTACCCACAGTTACCAGCCAAACTGGAAATACTATTGATGGAAAAAGGTCATTTGGGAATATCTGCTCCCATAGAGCCATGATCACTGGCTACTAATTAATTACACTGACACCTTGAAATTCCATATGTGGTGATTCCATATTGACCAGTTTGGGAATGAGCCTGCAGTGACCCACACAGATTCACAGAGAACTTAAGTTTCCAGTTCACAGGAAATCCCATTGTTTGGGTTTTTTTTTTTGTCTCCTCTCCTGTCATCAAACAGGGCACAAATAGCACAAGACGACATGAAATTTTTCCACAAAATTTTCTTAGCAATCTATATTCATAGCAAATGGAAAATACTTGATTCCCATTTTAACTTCTATTTTCTTTAACATAAACATGTTTTGATAAGTTTTTAAAATAAAGCTCAAAATGTGCTATACCAAGAGTGTCAAAAACATGTTGGTATTTCACTTCTGTTTTGCTTACAGAATGTTTTGTTAAGACTAGTCTGTTTTAAAACATTTCAACTTAAATGAAAACAGTGTTTTCCTTTGCAAAAGGGCTTCCATTATAAACACACCATCAGATCTGCATTGGTTAGCAAACTTGCTCTTTTCTGCATATTGGCCCAGCATTCTCAGTTTTCAGTATTTGCAGTTTCCCGGTCTTCTAAGATTTATTAAAAAATTAGGTCAGTGATACCATGAGCTCCTCAACCAACCCTCTAGCAATTGAAAAGCCTCCAACTGTACTCTTACAGCTAGCTGGAAAAAATCAACATGTTTGCATATCAGATCATATCAGCTCCTCAAATCTCACTGATGTTTGTGTATCAGGTCCAAGAACTTGGTTTTGGATAATGCCTTACTACCTCTTTCCTCCTATACATTGCCAACACAAATTGAGATGTCTCTGAAGACAGTAATCCATGCCTTCTGCTTTGCTCACACTCTTTCAATCCACACTGTTGCCAGTGAAAGAAAATTCTGCTCCATTCATGCTTATATTTTAATTGCATGCTCCTTTCTGGAGGCAGGCAAGAGTAACATCCATCATTTTGTTTCACATCTCTGCCTCAAAAGCATCTGCTCCACTTGTGGTGATGCACAAGAGAGCAGCTGTTTACTCCCGTTCAGTATCAGCCTCACTGGCACATGTTCATTTACCTGCATTTAACATCCTGACGGAGTTGGACAGCATTTCAAACTCACTCACTATATCCTTCAGATTTGCACACATAAAAAAATAAGAATCAAGTATCTGGCTATTGTCCCCTAATATCCACATCTATTTTGGCTGGTTTCATGCACTCCAGCAACACAATCCTGCCAGAGTCCTGGTTCACCCAAACAACAGTAAATGCTCAGCATTTTGCCCAGCATTTGGCACAAAGCTGGACCTGAATGGAGAGAAGTCAGGGTATCTGGGCTATGTCAACACTTACTACCCAACTTCCCAAGTAACCATCAGACCCCATATAGGGCTCCTCTGTTAATGCTGCATGCTAGTTTACTGCTTGCCTGGCTCCCTTTTCCCTTGAGGTCTTCAAGGATACAGTTTCATAAATGCCAATAGCATCAGCAGAATCCATTCATATCACATTAATTTTAAGTATTTGCTGTTGCTTCTTTTGGGACCTATGGAAATAGACCCAAGTAACTGGGCTAAGTTACCCTTTCCCCTGGGAACACCTTGCACCGCTGTTTTGCTTTGTTCTTATCAGTGAGCCAGACCTCTCCCACATGCCCCCTCTCACTTCTGCCAAGCTTCTACACACAGACATCATTGGGAAGATGGCCAAAGCTCATTCCAAACCGAAAGCTTTGCTCAGTCCAGCTCAACTGCTTGCAACTCCTCTTACATGAATGTTATGCCAGGGGGTGACCCAAGGTCACCACCTTGTAAACTAGATCAAGGTGATTTAGCTTCTCATCCTCATTTCTAATTTAGCTACCCCTCTTTCTTGCCTGTCTGTAGCTGAAGATTCCTGATAACCATTGTCATGCACACAATCAGCACCCAAATATTTCCAGCTGTTTTGCACACCAGTCTGTCTATTAGAGGGAGACAGACTTAGGTGGTTCAGATTCATCGTCTGGTTGTACTCCAGCCTACCTGTTTGCTTTCTTTCTCTCACTTATTCCTCGCTGAAATATAGCACCTTGCCTCCTGCTGTTATGCCCCTGATATAACAGTATCTGGACAATTCAGTCTCTAGCATATTCTTTCTCTCCATCCTCCATGGGTAAGGAAGTGTGTGCCAGGTGCTACACAGATGTCAGGATGCACCTTCTGCTCTGAAGGGGCTCTACTCTCATTTTGTGTGATCCCAGCCTGACACATAGCCTGACAGTAAACTTCCTAAAGGTAGACTAAGTCCCCCCAGTTTGGCCCTGCATACAGTGAAGAGGTCAACACAACATATGCTTTTGAGCAGTGACTTCATCAGCAAATGTGGTCCAAATCTGTGTGCAGATACCTGTCTGCCAGTTACCAGGATAATGCCGGAGCATCCAGATCTGAGCAGCCTGCAGGGTTGCTGTCACTGGCTGTTTCAGTTTGGTGGGTAGCTTATATTTAGTCTCTAGTAGGTGATGTTATGAAAGTAGATGGAACAAGGAAAAATGTGGCAGAGAAAATAGATCACATCATTCCAAATTAAAAAAAATGTATTCATCCTGGCATTTTCAGTTGTACTTTTATTTATGATAGAGTTAGGGTTTTTTTTGGAAATACAGCATTTGGCAGGCAAATAGTAGCTCTCCATTATAGTATTACAAAGTGAAACTGTGGCCACTCACTTCACAGACTAAAGTCAACCTTTATTATTCCCTGTTTAGCCAATGCTTTTACAGAAACACTAGAATAAGAAGAGGAACTTGCCCAAAAGCAAGCTCTAGGGCTATTGTTGAGAATTCACAGCTGCCTGGCTGGCACCTTAGCAGCATTCCCCATTAGCTGCTGTCACCTTTATCGCTCAATTGGAATAACTACTGCATTATTTGATTTTCATTGCTTTCCTCTCAGGTTGGCATTTGGCCTTTCTTTTTAAATGCCATATGCTGTAACCTCCCTCCCCTTATAACTAGGGGTAGTTAGAAGCTCTTGCTGCCTCTCATCTCTAGCTGCAAAAGCTGAGCAGACAGGATTAATACTAGACAGTAGTTACATTAATATTTTCCTACATTTTTGAAAGATAGAAAGCACCAATTAATTAAGTACATTGCTAGCATGTGGCAGGGAGAATTCTTGCAACTAGTCTCACCTGCAGCAACTCCTTTACAGCCTCAAGCAACTCCCTTAAGGGTCACCCGATTAACTAATCAGTCAGTGCTTATTAATTATATCAGCTGTGTCCAAGGAATATAGCTAGGCGAGCAAGCCCTCACAGAAGTGATTGAGAAGCAGGGCTGGGTTGAGGTATATCACAATATGTCTGCTTTGGAAGCAAAGGTCACCAGAGATCACTTTTCCTACAGATCACAATGGTAAAGTATGACATTATCTCCCTTAAGAAAAAACTGTAAGAGGTGGATATCTGAGTACTTTCAGATACCTTACACTAGGTAATTGCCCTTGGTTATGTAGAGATCTCATTGTAGAGCAGAGAGATAAATCTTGCATCTATTAAGCTTAGCTTGTTCAGTTGAAATACAGCTTCATTGTCTCTATGGAAAAATTGAAATTAAATGTGCTGGTGCTTCCCTGCCAATTTCAAAATGAGCTCCTTTAGGTTTTGGGGGTCCAGATTACCAGCACTTGCAGAGCTGACTAGACAAGACTGCTCTTTCCTGTGTACCCTTATGTCCTGTTACATGCCAAATGGATGTTTTAACTACTGAGCTTAATAGCCTTTAGTGCTCTTTCTCCATTTTCCATGTTTTTGTGAAGTTAGCAGGTTTTATGAAGCTCCCCTGGGGTAGCTGTTGCAATGCACAGCCTATTCCAGACAATCCCAGCCTGGGTCAACCCATTTAGTTTTGAAGAGATGCACAAAGAACCTTGCAAAAGCCTGACGTTGTGTTCCTGACTTGCTCTGCACAGAAGCAGTCAGATAATCAGTAATGATAAATACATGTGAAATCCATAACTAGCTTGTACCTTTCCCCCTGTGCCATCAGCTGTAGCTAGTACAGGCTGATTAACACACTGGGAGCATATCACACCTTTCTGAAGTGCCTGTGGAGTGTGTGTGGGAAATGTGAGAGTAGGTTATTTTGTCCTGTTTTGCTTTTTTAGAGATGTTTGGGCTCCTAATATATGCCTTCATATATAAGGGTGAAAGGTTCACTTTTTTCCTTGTAGCTGGAGCCTTCTAGCAACAGCGCTTCCCTGTTAACCCTTGCTATGTTTCCAGGGCTGGACAATCATCTACAGAGATTAGTATGTTTTCTATAGATGGAGTCAGACAGTGCCCTTCAGGTGCAGCCTAAAAGGCAGGTTTTCCTCACAGAAAATGCAACCAGCAGTTCGCACTTCCCTCTGCATTAAGCACACACCAGAAAGGTCAGTAGATGGCTGACAGGGGGCCCTTTAGAGGGGATGACAGCATGGGGCTTGGCTGTGGATTGTCATGCTTAGAGCATTTCTGCTGGTATTCACCCCTCGTGGGCACTGGGTTCATTCACATTTCTACCACAGGACAACACACCTTGCCACTCCAATAACGCAGCTCTTTTGAGAAGTCTTGCTTGCTCTGGACACTCTTGCACGGAGGCGTCAGCTCCCATTGCATTAGCATGCATATCAGGAGTGCTGTGATATTTGCTCTGTGCTCAGGATAGGAGCTCTTCTAGCTTCCCGCACCTACTTCATACACAGATGCACATACTTCAAGCTGTCCAGTGTATCTCAAGAGAGCAGAAAGTATTTGCTAAAAATATTTATGCAGCAGTTATTTATGGCCTGGCCCACATCAACCCTGTGGCAGCCGTTACACAATGCCACACAAAGGAGCCCTTATCTGGAGGAGCACACAGCCAGTCTTACAGCCCACGAGTTACCAAGAGACAATCCTACTGGCTTTTCAATCAAATCCTAGGAATTTGAGGCCTGGACACTCAATTTAGATGTCAAATCTTGTCAAGCAGGCTCTGCCAAGCTACTTTCTAATGCCTCCCAATTTGAAGGGAGCTCTGGTAGAGAGGATCAGAAAATGCTGCACCATTCCAAGGCATGGTACCTTTCTCCCAAAAAACTGGGGATACGTAAAGCAGATCTCCGCATCTGGAATGTATTTCAAGATTATAATTATTTTCTCCATCTACATCTTGTAGAAAACATCACAATAGCCTATGGAAGGGGAAGGAGACTTATCTTACCCCTTGGCTGACACCAGGCACGTACCCACAAGGCTGGGCACAGAAATTGGATCTGGCTCGCAATGTACTTCACTGCTAGAATACATGTCTAGCCTAGGTGACTTTTGGCTCAAACCCTAATAAAGCTATGGGGAGTTCATAAACATCCCCCTCCCCCCCCCCCCTTT
>VZTL01035699.1:62239-95442 GCA_013400535.1 Scopus umbretta | reverse complement strand
TATATGGAAACTTAGAGGAGAGCTGCTTCTGATTAACCCTATTGCTTCCTGGCATTCCTGAGTTGTTCTGCAGGGTGGTGATCAGCTGCCACTGTTCAGAAAAGAAGATCGAATTTCTTCTCCTGATGCTTTTCTACCTCTTGCAGCTGTCAAGAGCTAAGGAAGATGATCCATGAAAATCAAGTGATTCAGTTCTAGTTTTCCAGGTCTAAATCAGTTATGAGCTACTAAGATCAGTAACAAACTAATGTGCAATAACAAACTAATGTGCAAGAGACTATCAAACATCTGCTGCTGTGGTTTTCCTTCCTGTGAAGCACTTGGTTCTTATCAGAAGCAAGATCTTGAACACTTGGTTATGGAACAGTCACTCCTATGTCTTTACAGGGTCAAAAAACAGAAAGAAAGTTTTAAAAGCCTCAGAGTCTTTCTTTTCACCAATCAGTATTTTCAGGCTGATGTGACTTTGGAAGGACTGTCTGCATTAGTTTATAGTCCTCGGGGATGGTAAAGCTAAGCGTGGATAGGCATCTGCATGCACTGTAGTTGACAGTGAATGCAGGTTAACAGAGTTTGCCTATATAAGAGCAGCTCATGTCTTACAGATACCTCCTGGGTGTATCTACCCATTTTTAAAACTGCCTTGGCAAGAACAGGGCCATGCTCAAACCGAGCCCCCTCTGACTCACCTTGCTTGATGCCATCTAGTGGCTGCTGGGGCCCAGGAGTTCTTAGACAAGAGCGCAAAATTTGCAGCACCACCCATTTTTGGGAAGGGAGCACTGCAAGTAATAATTATTCTTGGAGTCATAAAGTTAAAAATCAGATGAGCCTGCTCCTAATCATCTGCTGGTATTAATCAAGTCACCGAATCTATGGCAGAGCCCAGCATAGACATGGTGCAGCAGAGTTTGGCCAGCTGTAGCCTAGAAAAGTCAGCAAGAAACAATCTGTGAAAGTGAATTCTGTGTAGAAAAACACAGAAAGGGAGAATCCTTAAAACAGATGCTGATGTGAAGCTCTGGGTGTCCAGCATGGATATGCAGCCGACAGCCAGGCAGCAGTTTCAAACATGGTTACAGACTTCGTGAGAGTCTTTCCCAGTTTCTTCCAAATCCTTCTGCAGTAGGTCTAAGTGATTTAACAACTGGAGCCAAAGGTTTCTCCTCTACCAACAGTATCCCAGCAGATGACACTGATTTGCAGAAAATCCTAATTAAGACTAAGTTTTTATGCGCAGTTGTAGGTCCTGTAATACCCAAATGAAAAGTATGCTCTGAAATGGACAACCGAGCAAGTAATCTAATGCAGCCTCTCTTTTATTCATGAATTAGTTGACATAGACTTTGATTTTTACTGAGTCTACTGAGTGGTATGAGAGGATGGCTTCCAGTCTGCCTGGAACATCCTTGTTAATCTTTGCACAAAACTGAAGGCTATTTTTAGGCTTAAGTTTTCCATTAAAATTCATTTATGACCACTAAACCAAGTTTTTTTTTTTTTGTTTAGTGAACATTAGTATCCAAAGTGTCTTTTTTAATGGTCTTGTCTGAGTATTTGAGAAAATACTAATAAATACTGAACAAAATCTCTAAACTGAGTGTAAGTTTCCATAAAATTGCTAATTTGTATATAAAACCACAAAAAAAGTATTTTTCCATCACACAATCATAACCCTATTCTCTGACTGCAAGGATTTGTATGAGAATTTCCAAACAGAAATTTGATTTCTTTCCATTTCTGTGATACTAAGGAATATAACTACATTTGCTAATTTAGAGAGACTTTTTCTACAGATAATCCAAGAAAGCAAAGAAAGACTAGCACTTTCGAAATCTAAAATAGTAGTATTTATTCTTACATTTAAAGGAAAAGCATTTGTTTCTATACAAGCAGAGTTTGCTTTCCATATAGCTCAGCTACTGCAGCTATCTAGATATCTATCCGATCCCTCTCTTCCTTTGCTGCTGTTTAAACAAAGATCAGTGTTATTATTTTTCAGACTAAGAGCTCTTTTAATAGTCACTTACACAGACCATAGATCACAAAGTCTATGGCCCCATAGATCACAAAATATGAGCTCATGTTCTGATGAATTGTCAATTGTTTCCAAAAGGTTTGTAGGCAACATGGGTTTGGAAAGGAATGTGGAGTGACTATTTTTGCTTCCATTATTCACCCATTCCTTTTTTCCCCTAAATAGCCTCTTTTCAGTTCCAAGGCATGTACAGACTAGAAATAGCATCAGCCCTGGAGGATTTTCCTTCACAATTCACTCGGACATTCATTCCCCAATTTAGGGTGCCTGTTCTCAACTTTTCAGAATAGCATCTCCTTCCCTTGCTCCATCCTACATGCCTCCCAGACAGAGCGGTGACCAGGCTGCCTTGGGAGAGGGATAGTCTTAGGCCAAACAAAGTCAGAACAACCCCACTGCTTGTCTGCCAGCCAGCAGATGTAGCAGGACCTGATTTTTATTAATCGGAATAGATGGCACAAAATTCCCTGTTTTATGCTTAATAGTCACTAGAGGGCAAAGCAGGTCTCCGTAAGGCAGTCCTGCAGACCAAAGAAAGGGAAGTTACCTGGCTCTTGCCTTTGGCTCCTGAGGTTCTGGTGTGGGGTCCTCTCTGCAGGGACAGAGCTAGACAGTCCCAGCCTGACTGCTGAACTTGGCTTGGCTCAGGGAGCTACCAGATTGCCCCACGTTTACCTGGTTTCGGACATAGTCAAGTTTGCACAGAGAAAGCAATTCTTGTGTTTTTCTGGTTTTGGAGCAGAGTTTTGGCATCTTTGTTCTTGTTTTGGTTATGCAAGAGCATCTTATAAGGTCATGACACAGCCCAGCAACCATCCAGCCATGCATCTTGCTAATCAGAGATGCCAAGGGGAAAAATACATTGAGCTGTTTTCCCCAGGATATCCTCCTAGCCAACCGTGGCCTACAGCTCAGATAATTCAAGAGGCAGAGCTGGGACTTTTGTAGATAATATGTAGCTTTTTCTTTAATTTCTTGGATTGCTCTTTGCATCCCAGTAGCCCCTAGGGAACTACAGTGCTCTTGCACAGAAGGTCCAGAGTTTACTTGGGCACTGTGCGGAAAAAATACCTCCTTTTGTCTCTCTTGAACAAGATGCTTGGTTGCTTCATACCATGTCCTCCTGTGTTGATATTAGAGGCAGCAAGCTGAAGCCACCTTCTCATCCTCAGCAAGCCCTTTGTGAGTTAAAGTAGCTCTGCCATGTTCTCACCTATTTGTTTCTCTTCTGGGGTGAAAATCCCTAATGTATGCAGCGGTTTGGACATTCACTAAGTCATTCATCCTGCATGGCAGATCAGGTACCAGCCCTTGAAGTCAGTGTGAAGCTAACCAGGGAAAAGTTGACTGAGAAAGCAGAGGAGAGCACTGGGAGAGTGAAAACTGGAGATGACAAATCCAGGACAATAGAATATTTTTCTTGGCATGGCTGTGTCCTCAACATATTGAGAACCCCCCTAAGCCAGGACAATAAAAGGTGCCAATGAAACCTTAACTATCACAGACGTAGGAATATATTCTGTTGATACTGTCCCAAAAGTAAGATATTTTCACATCAGTGTGCACTAAAATGTCTTTGGAGGGTGCCTAAGCAGCAAGAAGCCCTCACCTGAGAGCTGTGCTGCTGAACTTCCCGATTCTCAGTGTCTTGGTGAATATTAAGGCTCCAAAAACTAAAAGCAGAAATGTTTCAGTGTTTCCAGAATAAATGGTGGACTTCAGGATCTGCTGACCAAAAGTGATTTCAACTTAAAACGTTTGATTTTGAGTGAAATACTTAAAAAAAGAAGTCCACTGTCCTTCACAGACCTGAAAATCTGTTTTTCAACCAAGTCTGTTAGAAGTTTTTGAGTACCAAGATTCAAATCAATGTCTGCAGTCAGTCTCCATCACTCTACTCTGCCACTTACTAAGTCCTGCTCACATGGGGAGTGGAGGTCACTATGGGTCAGCTTACATGGCAGAAATAGTTTGGCTGTTGGCAGGTGTACCTGGTGCCACAGAGGTGGATTGAGCTCCAGATAGAAAGGACCTGCACTGGGCTGACAAGGGATTTCATACGAGCAGCAAGGTTTCCCTTTCCAGAGTGCCAGCATGTATTTTCTTGTACGGGAAGGACTTTTCAGTCTGTAGGGCTTTACTCTGAGATGGCAAGTCAGTTCATAAACAGCACCTCAGGCAAGTCAGTACACTCAACCCTGAGCCAAAATCAACAAAGCCTGTGCTTAAGCCTTGCTGCTCAGAAATGATAATTACTTTTTGAGTTGTGCAAATGTCTAGCATCGAGCCATTTAACTGAGATCTTTTATTACCTTGAAATCCTTGAAATGACCAGGGTGCTTGTGATGGTCAGGGAGGTCTACAGCAATGCAGAGGAGGTTGGAAAGGCCAGGACTTTCCAGTCAACGTGATCATGGATTTGCACTAGTGGGCATCCAGCTCAAATTTGCACTCTCAGCAGAGACTGATGGACTATCTGTGGGTAGCCTACATGATGCAGAGTCAGGCCAGAGCATACAGCAATTGCTGAGCCACTAGCTAGAGCTACTCTGCTTTTAGGAAAGACCAACTCTCCCAGCTCGTACTGAGAGTCCCATGGAAGTCAATAGGAGGATGTATTTTATTTTGATGTATCTACATTTGACCTTCCTGCAGGAAGGACAAGGATCTAAGGCTAAGTTTTTTTACTTTTACCCATTTAAAATGAAGCATCTGAATGGCTCATTTGAACATTTTGATTGAGAAGCAACCACAGCTCACACTGAGCACAGGGATAACTGTAAGTTCTCATCACTTCTGGAAAATGGGCCATTAAATAGGTCATTAAGTATAGCATTAACTGCCTCATTTCAGCCACCCAGGCTGAAGAAATTTGGCTGTTGAAAGGCAAACAGAGACACAGATTAGCTCTGGGTGCAGACTGGCTGGCCATGCTGTTTTTTCCTGCTGCACTGCAACAGCACAGGCAACCTGGGAGCCTTCAAACACATGCCATGAAGTCCACACTGGCATTTAATAATCCACTTACTCAGGGGGAATCAAACCTTTCCTGAAACCATGTTTCCAGAACACAGAGGAGATCCACAGCCCCGCAGGACCTCTGAAAGTGGCAATCAGAGTTTTACATTTTTAGATCATTGACTCGTGCCTGGTTCAGGATGGAAGGTCATTCACACAGTGGCTCTTGGTATCCTGCTGTGAAACGAGCTGACTGTTGTCCCTTTTGGAGCTTGTCTGTCCACAGGAGAAGGACTCTGGTTCCCCACATAAGTGGTCTTCTGTGAACATGAGAATGGCCTACTGCCTCTGTCCAAAGATCCATCTATCCCAATGTGCTGTCTCCAGCAGTGACAAAAGCAATCCACAGGAAAATGTGTAAGTACTTGGCAAGGACATATGGCTCTCCCAAATCCAACTATTTGCTGCTCAGGAACCGTCAGAGCCAGAAGGATTTTCTCCATCTTTAGTAACTCAATGCATTTCTCTTTCAGGAAGTTTCTCTGTCCTCCTTGGTCTCATGTAGACTTGTAGCATCCACAGCATCCTTAGATGGGGATAGACTGAATGAAACTGAGAAGTGAACTAGAGAGAATGGATATGAGGAACAATTGGATGCAGCATGAGAAAGCAAGCCAGCTCTCCTCTTTTCTGGCTCAATTTCTCCTTGATGCAGCTGTAAGGAAGCCATTTCCCAACACGCTGAGTCTTTGCCACAGCTTTGGATTTGCTGAACCAGTTTGTGAAGAATCAGGAACATATGGAAAAAAAATATTAGTGAGGTATTTAGCATGAATGTGAGCAAATTAGGCGAACTGTGGGACTATGGGATGACCCCACCCAAACCCGCATGTGTTCTGTAGGTCCCGGAAACAAAACCGAGGGCTCAAATAGCATCATTGTACTACAGTGAGTTCTTTTTTGAAACTTTTAATGATAAATGTTTAAACAGCTGTCCTCATAGGATTTGGGGAAGGAGAGCAGTAAGGCATTGTCTTGTATTAAAGCCACAACTGGACCTTGGCCAGAGCTGAAGAATTTGTAGGTGGCCTGAGTACATTTTTCATTCATTTTGCTGAATCCCCTGCATGGCGTAACTTTCTCTGTGGGAGATTTAGCCAAACAGTCTGAAGAAAAGAAAGAAATGTGGACAAACCAGCTTCTGTGATTTATTGCCTCAAAGCCATTCAGTAGATATTGTCCCAGCTGGTCATAAACTACATATTTCCTACTTCAGTGGAGGGGAAGAAGGGTACTGGATGCACATTTTGCCCAGATAGAGATCTCTATTCTTTAATTTATCTCACACACTTAGGACAAATGATTAGTAGTGTTGATCTTATCCCATGCTTAATTTCTTGTTTATTTTTCTTTTCTTAGTCACCCCCACCCCCTTTTCTTCCACTTCCTCTCGCCTGAGATTTACAGAAAGAGAAATAGGCCCATCCTTTATTCAACAAGATGGGAAGTTTCTTACATTAGCTTTATATGCAGCTGGAGGGTTGATAAAACTCATAAATCAACAACCTTGAAGATCAAGGCAGAGCAAACCTTATTTGTCCAATATTCTTAGTAACCTTAATGCCTCACCTGGTGTGATCCTAGAGAATACAAATACTCGAGGAATACTGAACCCTTATTTTTTTCTCTTAGTACTGCTAACTGTGTTTTTCTTTCTAAACCTGCAAAGAGATTACAGATTCATTAATTAAAACCATTGTGAAGACATAAGTGTGTGTCTGCATTAGTGTTTCAGTGCAGATCAGGAGCTCATTTTGGAAATAGATTGGTTTGCATTGTGGTGCCGTCTTAAGGATATTTGAATTTGTGTCCCTTGAATTTGTGTTGGAGAAAACATCTGGAATATGTGTTCCCCTAATCCATTCCAATCACTACTAGGAAATCAGTCCCCAGGACCATACTGTGGATGGCATGAATTAAAAAGAGAAAAAACCCCAAACAAACGAACCTCCAAAAAACAAACCAAAACAATCCAACCATCAAAAGTATTTAGTGTGGATGTCGAGTCATCAGCAAAAATTTTCATGGTGCATAGCTCTGCTCCTCTTAGTCCATCCTACTTGCTAATGCAGACATAGTCTTAGAAAATCCAGAGATGATCATCAGTGAATTTGAAAGCTTCATGGCTAAGCAATTCCAGCACAAACCACAAAGTAACAGTAAGAAATTAAATGAGTCAGAGGCAAAGTGTGTTGTGTGTCACCTGTCTGCATGCAAGACACGTGAAATGCAACTTTTTCTGTTATGACAGGTAGGAATTGTTTAAAATATGAGTGGTCTTTTTTTATGTCCATGTAAATAAAATTCTTATTTGTACAATGTGACAAATTGTTGGGGCTAGGAAACCCTCCTTGGAAAGGGAGCAAACCTGGGTTTCCTCTGATGGACCTGTATGTACCACAGAACTTCAAGAGCAGCTTTGCATTGTACAAAATTTCATGTGAAAGCATTTTCCACACATCCAGAAAACCATTTATCTTGAAGGTATTTACCCTCTGGGGTGCAATCCTGCCCACCTGCAGCACCAGCATCCCAGCACTGCCGATGCCTTGTCCTTCAGCCTCGGGGCCAACAACCCACCAAGCGTCACATGAGTGCAAATCCCCACATCTCCTCACCTCCCACGCCCTTCACCTCTGCTGCTCCTTCAGTTGACTGTAGTTAAATCCTTCATTTGTCAGAGCTGCCTAAGGTACAGTAACTGTAGTGTTATGGGGGCAGAGGGGTGCAGTGTGAGGGAGACTGCGCTGTTGGGAGCGGGATTAAGTGCTCCTCGCCATTGCACCTGGACGTCCATGCACCAGCCTCACTCTCTCACGTGAGTGTACGCACTTTGTTCTCTTCTGGTGACAAAGAAACCAAGTCAAATCAACTGAGACTGATTCTTTTGAGAAGGAGAGAAAAGAAAGGGAGTGAGACAGGCTGACACATGTCTGATCCTCACAAAGCTGCTGTGCAGGCTGGCGGACAGGTAGTGACCATCAAGCAGCGAGCCCTGCTCCAAGCCGAGTCAGAGGATGTGGAGGTAAAAAAGCAGATGCTGCCTCTGCCACCTCACTACCCCAATGATTAAATATCCTCCAGAAATGAGGTAGGGGGTCATTTTGTTCAAGTGTTGGCAAGATCACTGAGTTTTCAGTGGTAGATTGTGTAAGGTTTCTTGGTTTATTCTTTGGGACTTTCCATGAAACTACTGAATGCAAACTTCTTTCTCTTTCTCTCTCTCTCAGACACATGCACATAGGTGCTAACACCCCACCTGATGTCACCCACCATTTCGGTAATAAGAGAGAATCACTTTGTCCTCAATTTTTTACCCATAACCAACTCATTCACCATGAACACTTAGAAGGAGATTCATGATAGTGCTGAAAATCAGAACAAAATTTGATGTCTAGATTTGCTATATATTTTTTTCTTAAAATATTTTATAATTTAAAAAGCTAAGTAAGTTCTGGAGAGGTTGATAGTTCTGATCTCTTGCCAAAAAGCACTTTTGCTGAAAGTTTGCTGTCAATTAAGGTATGTTACTTCTTCAATAACTTGAAGTTTTAAATGCTCTTTTTGCAGGACTGTTAAGGAAATTATGGGTAATTAAAATGTAAAACATTGTTAACAGCTCTGACAAAATAATATCCTACTGGATCTACTTTGTTCTACTTGATTTTTAAATCTGTGAGGCCTGATATATTGAAGTGCTGTGCCATCAGCACCCAAGAAACCTGTGGTCTACCAGTCTGGTGTAATCCGCAGATGTCCATGTGTGTAACTGCATTTGCTTTTTGGCAGATGTCTGATTTTGGGGATGTATCCTTTTCCAGACAATCTCAGTAAAAGCCTTGCCCTCTTCTTGCCCATCCTTTTCCCAGGCCTTTGTGGACACAGATTTCATGGAAGGAAAACTGATACAGAGAGAATTAATCAGCCAACCTTCCTTACAAACATGAGATCTGCCTGTGGAAATTTCTTACAAACACAGACCTTGAAACTCAATGTATATCCTTGGGATTTAAAGGCATATTTGAACCTTAGCAAAAATAAGCAACTCAGTGAATATGAATAGTTACGGCCTCTGTTTTGCAGTTATGTACCACTTCTGCAAACACAGTGGTTTATAATTGACTGAAAAGAGAAACACATGTTGCAACACCCACAGCTTCTGCAGCCTGGGTAGTTTCCAATTGGGGTTTCCCACCTGAGCGCCTTGCTGATCTGTTTTTATCCTGTGGACAGGTTACAGCACCATACCAGCCATGATTTCCTTTACTTAATGGGTGCTGGTGATATTTTATTTTGCAAATGAGGCATTTCATGAACTATCATGAGAATAAAGAACAACTACAGATGGGGGAGATGAAATGGAAAGAAAGGGAGGGAGGGCAAAGAATGACTTAGCAGACAAATCCTCCACACTATTGAATCTTTGCTGGCACAGGAAAAAAACAAACATCAGAAAAGTCATGCTTCAATTCTCCACCGTTGCATTATCTTTATCCTTTTCTTTTGCTAGTTCAAAATACCTACAAGTATGCTGCCCTCCTTGAAACAGCCTCCTTGAAAATTAAGTGTACATTTCAAAGACTGTGTACAATATAACTCTTTATGTTTGGCTTGGATAAATATTTGTTGGGTGGAAAGGAAAATGGAATTTAAGTAGCTAGTAGTAAGCAAACGTTCCACCACTGGCTGATCAAAACACATTGAAAGTAAGGACAGGTCTTGTCCATGCTGGACAGGAGCTGCATCTTGCAACCTAGAAGAGGGTTGGAGCTCTTGACAGGGCTTTGCAAAATCAAACATCTCCAAGACCTGTCAGGCACACATCCAGAGATGGGTAAGTTCACACTTGTGAGTGTGACAATGCCATGGAGATGATGGTGAGGACTGGTTGCCTGAGTATCTGTCCCTGGACCTGGGCAGGATCCTGAGCAACCTGTGGCACAGCTGTACCACTGATGAGGCTGTTATTAGCTGGTTTGAAGTATGCTGTATCTACACATCACCAGCAGCAAAAGTATCCTATGTTATCTGAGAACATCCCCTTCCTGTTCCCCCTGCTTTGAGCTCTTTATCCTCTCAAAACCTCTGTGAGTCAGAAAAATGCTAGTGTCTCATGTGTACAGATGGGGTCCCCAAGGCCTAGAAAGAGAGAAATGGAAGCTACTCAAATATTGCTGCCAGTTTGTGTTACAAGTTGCTCCACAACATCTACTGAAGTTACCACTGATGAAAGAATGAGGGTTTTTTTCATTCCAAACTTTGCAACTTGATATTAAATCACTTTTTCTTTCTTGGTTCCCCACTTGAGCCAAATGCTTCCAAAAGAGGATCTCTGATGAGCTGGCGGGAAAAATAACGATGAACTCACCCCCATAGGTGACATGCTCTACCTACTCTATGTTCCCCAGGCAAATCAGGGACGACAGCCGATGTGGATTGCCTTTTGTTTGCCGAGCAGTGTACAGATGAGACGATTAGCTCAAATAAGTGGGTAGGACTGAACTTCCTTAGTATATATTTGTTCTGTCCCCATTTCTTTTCATTTGGTCTCAGGTGCCAAAGCACGTTGCCATGATGATGAATATACAAAGGTATTGGAAAATTAGAATTAAATATGCGTATTGTTTGTAAGTTGAGACATCATATAAAAGGGAACTCTAGTCTAGTGTAAATAGCTATCAACATACTTATGTTTGGTTTTCAGTCCAATTGTCTAAGTGTGTTATGCCTCATGTTTTAAAATAATACTTGAGCTGAGCTGATGCCAGGCTGCATCTCTCTCCTCTCAAGATACCTAAGCAGCACATACTCAGCTAAGGAGAACAGGATGGGCGCTTAAGTCTGGTGTTGTCCAAAGCTTCGACGCACCACCCACCCAGCACTCTGCCATTTCATGGCTGGGCCAGGGGTGAAATGCATCAGTATTTAGTGTCTTGCTTGGGCACTAAAGAGACCAACAGACAAGCTTTGCCATCCTTTCATGTTGGTTTTTTTTTAATTTCCAAACTGCCATAATTCTCTGTGAGTTAGCAATTGCCTGGGCATATTTTGGAGTTAGCATAATAAATTTGATTTTGCTTGAGTCAGGACTTTAGTTCTTTCATCTACATTCAGAGAAGATGGAAGGCTTTCACTGACTAAGTTTATCTGAAGCCTCAAAGCAGCTCAATTTTATACATGCAGAAGAGGTACCTCAGTTAGTGCTTGAAATAACTTCTAGGGAATGCTAATTTCTCACAATTTGTGTGACTTTCAGTGTAGAACTGTCTGAAAGTTCTCCAGAGTTTGACTAATTTTGGCCTGAAGCTGTCCCACAGCAGAACTGAACATTTCAGGAAAAGTCATAATTTCAGCATATTTTGAGTTCCTAAAAATCAAATCAAATGATTACTAAAATCAAATGTGACTTCCCTTGAAACAAGAAAAAAAAAACAACCAAACAATTATTATTTCATTTTGAAAGATCACTTGGAAATAAACAGTGGAAGCATTGAATTTAAAAAATGTTTTAATGGTTTAGAAAAACATTCTTTTTTTGCTTTACTACACTGCTTTTTCATTTAGATGAAAACAATATTTTGGCTGACAAGCAGTTCTGTTAAAATCTCCCATTTTAGCTGTCTTCATGCTCCTCTCCTGTACAAGACATGCTCAGCGGAAAGTTACAGGAACAAGATTAAAACCATCATCTTGATCTGGGCAGGCAGAGCCTGTATCCTGGGTCTATACTCTGAAAGTTGTGCAGTTCCCAGCATCAAATTGCTCCTTTCTTTGGCACCCATTACCAAAAGCTGCCAGCTGACACAAAGATAGTAATTTTCCCGCTCAGGGACCTCTGAGGTAAGGTATTCATTGCTTGCTTCCATGGGGAATAAATAGAGGAAGAGATGGCCAGTGAAATAAAAAATGCCAAGTTCAAAACCAATTAAAACTATGTTTTCAATTCCAGTTACAATCAGGCTGGGAATTCAGTGTTATTTGACATCATTGTGGTCAGGAATATCACAAGATGCATAAAAAGTCTTGGACTTGAGATGAATATATATGTATCTCAATGTGTACATACACACATATCTCCAGAGTTATCTGAAGTCATTCTAATATCTTTGCATGTAACATTAAACCTTCTGCCACTGTGTTTGTGCCACAATGATATTTAGACCCTAATCTGTACTTAGTGTCTAAGTTCCTATTGAAATCTAGGAGCCTAGATAGGCTGGTTTCCAAATCCTTCTGTTGTCCTGCTATGGCGTATGCATCATTCCAGCTCAATTAATCTGACCTGAGTGCTGCAGCTCCAAGCAGTGGTCTGCTGAGCCAGTCTCGGTGCTCTTGGAGATGAAAAACTGTCAGCAAAAAAACTGGCCCACCTGGTGGCTCATATTTGGTTGGAGGAGGGCCAGGCTGCCTTCACTGGCATCATGCCCGTAAAGCAGCAGGTTCCAGTGGAGTTCAGGTATCTGGGACCTGCCAAGGATTGTATGAGCATGTCCAAGTTGCAAGTTTCGAAGCCATTGGGAAGCAGTGAGTCAGTGGAGGGAGCAGAAAAGGATCCGATAAATTCTTTGTCAAAGGCTTGTTCCAGTTCTAATTAATCACATTCAATAACAATTCAATTAGTGCCATGAGTTAAAAATTACCAAGTTAGCTGCATATACTGAGATGGACATATTCAGGGCTGAGACAAAAATAGGCTGGCAGAAATGAGAGGCATTGAATAAGGCAATGATCTCCTGGGACATTTATGGAAATTGTTCGTGGCTATTTTCCACATCCTCATTCTCCAAATGCTTCTAGTATTGCTTTCCTTCTCTGGCCTAGGCCCTCCACAGCATTTCTCCCACACATTTTCCCTTGCTAATGAGCAAGAGTGGAGACTACTGCTATGAGCGTGGTGATGTGGTTAGTCAAGCAGACTGGAGCCTCTCTGAGAAACTCAGTCCCACACTGTTAAGAGCACTCTGTACACATAAAAAAAGACACACGCTGGAGAAGTTCTGGGAAGATGAATACAGACAAAACAACAAGCAAAAGGAATATAATTAAATATGATCAGTCTCTGAGAGCAAATGGTCCCAGCAGTTCAGCTGTCAGCCCTCAGGCTGCTGGTTACCACACTCACATTTACCAATAGGAGATACACTATACAGCACCTTCCCTCTGACTTCTATAAGCCATTTCTTTATGTAGTTCACCTCTTTTACCTTTTACAGTTCTTGGAGTTTGTTCACTGTTTATATTGCATCATATACAACAGGGTTCTGATGGCTTTTTGGCTGGTAAAATAGGTCAAGTGAAAGTCATCATCCTGGGCTTTAGAACATTAACAAAAATAGTGATAGAAGTATACTGAAAGAGCAGAGAAACTCTTTTACGAAGCCAAAACAAGAAACACCAGATTAAAAATTCTCAGTGATTCTTTAATAAGAAAATAAAAATTAAACAATGGAAATCATCTTCTGCAAGCCAGGTCCTTATTCTACCCTGCATCTTGAGGTGAAATGGCTTTTGGTTGCTTTGCCAGGCATTTCTTCCTCCCTTTTCCACTTTTTAAGTTCTTTTGGAGTATGTCAGAGAGATGTTTCACTGAATGGAAATCTGAATTGCTGTGTACATGCATACACATATGCACTAAGATATCTATGCTAGAACACCAACAATGTGTCACTGCTGTCTCTACATGTGTCAAGCTGGTGGAGGTACAGATCCTGTCTGACTTGAAAGCTGACCTGTGGAGTAGATTGCCCAAAAGCTGAGGGTGTGTAGATAGAGTGCCTTTTGTACCCAGGGCATCTCCACATGGCACTTCATCAACAAGTCAGAATACTGACCTCTAATCTAATTTTCCACTGAGAAGTATGAACAAATTCTGGTTGAAATAAACCAAAACAATATATACCATTTGGGGTAAATGATTTGGAAATAAAATTAATCAGAGCTGTTTTCTGTACGTCACCAAAAGAGAGACAGCTGGAGAAGTGCTACTGATGGGGCTAATGGGCAACGTGGGTGTAACTGCTGAAAAGGGGACTCTGGAGAGGAGAGCATTGGCAAAATAAACCTTTAACACAGTGGCCAGATGAGTGGTGGGAGTTATTTCTTCAGCACACAGTGTCCCTGTGACTCCCAGCACAATAGGTGCTGATGTACTGTTGCATGATGATTCAACGTCCACTCAAATCATAGGAAAGGAGCTTTCTGTTAACTTCTTTGAGCTTTCTAATTGTCTGACAGAGGCAACTGCTTACTTGTTCAAGCCACAGCACACAAGCCTCTCTCCAGGATGGATTAATACGCTAAGAGATGGGCAACAAGTAGGAAGCTGCAGAAAATCTCAAAGATCCCAGAGTAATTTCATCACTTTCTTCTGGTAGCTAATGGCGCTGCTGGAAATTACGCAATCACAGCCTTTAAGATGGTGTTTCTGCACATGGGTTGGGGCCCTGACAGCACTAATGGCTCTTGATTGCCCTGATCAGCCTCACCTGAGACTTCAACCCACAGCCCCTGCTCATTGGCCCAGAGATTCAGCCCAGGCTGGGACCTTGAGTTCCAGTTTGAGCTATGCAGCAGGGGAGTGCTGGTCTGCAGCTTGGCTATGCTTTTTCCTGGCAATGGACCTCAGTATTCCAGACCCCAATGCGTAGACCAACTTCCTGGTCTGATCCTGGATATGCCTTGCTGCTGTGGACCTGCCTGGCCACCACTGGATCTGACCTGTGGATTGGTTTCCTGGTTTGACTTCAAACCTGTCTTATCACTGTGCATTTCTCTAGTGATCTGCATTCTCAGCTGAACCTGGCTGCTTTCCATGGCCTGCCTTGCTTGGGTGTTGTGGATGGGGTCCTGGTTGGTGAGGCCCCTGTGCTGCCAGTCAGTCCTTACAAATATAATTGATACCTTGGATGCAGAATACCTCTATGCGGTAGCTGAAGTCCTTTCATCTACTGTTTTAGCCAGGGAATTGTCCAGGCAGTCTTCAAAGTGGGTACGTGTATTAAAGATATGTCTTTAATTTCAAGGTTTCCTCTTTATTGTGACAAAAGTGGGTTAAAGGCATATACCACTCCTGCACCCTATGCAGACCTTGCTTTGAGAAGAAATAGTTGCAGTAGCCTGTTCTCAGCTACTACCTCCTCCACATGCTTCTTAGCTGGGTGTAGTGCATGAATCTGGCCTTTGACAAGACTCTGCTTTCACTGACGCCAGCCTTGGCAGAGGGAGGATCAGGTCTGTGACCCTTGGCAATTTCAGTAGTACATGAATAGGCTTAACCAAGACCTTATAGTATGCCAAGACTGTAAACTCTTGTTGGCAAGGACTATCTCTTTAGTGTGTATGGAGCACCTACCTTTGTGTGGTCTTGGTCACATTTGCAGGTGCTGCTGTAATGTAAATACTCACTAGAGTAATATCCAAGCTCCAGATGCCTTTGTTTTACTTTTCATAAGCTCACATAGCAGAGAGGGCTGGAATTCAGCAGTTACCAATAATAGGCCCTATTCTAAAGGTGATGCTGTTGTCACTGGCAGTATGTAAAGGTGGGTCAGGTATGTTGGCAGATAGCAGACATGGTTGCTCTTGGGAATAAATAGCTAAGAATGCTTCTGTGAATGCCTTGAGAATTGTTTAACCCACAGTACCTGTCCTGCTTGTTGAAAATAATTAGAACTATTCATTAGTTCAGGAGAAACTTGCTCTCTTCACTGTTATTATGAATATTCTTCAAACCCAGTCTTTATCTGGCTAGGTTGAGCTAACTAATGTTGGTGGCAGGTTAAACTATTTGGTGGGTTTTGGGGATTTGTTTTCATGACTATTGCTGGGAGGGTGAAGACAGCTGGTGAATTCAAAGCAAACTACAACCCCTCAAAAAATCACTTTAGGGCTATCAAATTCAGTGAATTAATATTGGGCAAGGCTGCTGGTAGGAACCATGATAGGTGCCATCCTTGATGAAAGATTTGTAGAGCACCTGGGACAGTAGGGCCATGATCTCCCCTGAAATGGCTTAGGCCTGACCACAGGCAATACTAGCAGTGTCTTTCAGGAGCTTGCCTGTGTTCAGCACTAAAATGTCATCACTTCTGTGTAGCAAGGTTTCCTAAAGGCAAGCTCTGAAACAAGAGATGATGTGCTTCCCAGATGACTTAGGTTTTTTTGCAACTTCCAGTTTTCATCTCAGACCTGGAAACTTACCTGGTTTTGGAGAGAAGGCAGTGACCTTTGCTTCCTGCATCTTTCTAGTACAATTTCTCTTCAATGTGGCAGTCAGTCTTTTGAGGCTGTTCAGCATTAGTAATGTATCACTGGTGCAGCTGAAAATGGACAGCTCTAGCATTTGGGTTTTGAAGTGGAAATTTGTTCCTTGACTACTCCTACTGAGCAAAAGCATCAGGTCAGTTTGATGTGCAAGCAGATAAAATAATAGGTATTTTGTAGTAGCACAAGTACCTGTGCTGTTTAAATAATGCTCAATATGTTATCATGCAGAAGGGACTTCTGGCTTTGTTTTACATATATTCTGTCAAATATCTTTCACTTCCTAATAGAATAAAAATCATCTATTTGTATTCCATTCTATATATACTCACCACAATATGCACACAGATAGGACCTGGCAAATGTGCTTACTCTTGATTATAGATGTTTTACTATTGATGTAAATGTCACTGTTCATATGAATAAGCGTTTGCAAGACCAAATGCTATATGCACATTTGTGTATATATGTACAAAAATACATGTATATGTAAGTTTTTGCTATCAGTCTCAATCAGAAATATAGGAACCAGGAAATTCCACTGATAAAAGAGCATCTCATGTGGTATGGGGAAGAGAAGTGAAGCTGTCATTGTCTTGATCACAGCTTCCCAGTGTTAGGAATTGTGCTTGAGCAATGAATGCTGTAAGGAGTTCTGACTCAAAACCTACCCATGACAATTCTAAACCAACCTAAGCAAGTCTTCCTGCAGAAACTCCAGCAGAAGTGGACTTCATGTCTTAATTGAAGAGATTTTTAACATTTGCATTAATTCCAATGGGGAAAAATATAGTGGTGGAGTGGGAACAGAACCCTGTTCTGTTCTGAACCCTGTTCACTAGTCATTGCAGGACATGTTGGCCAAGTTTCTAGTTCTTGGAAGAGCTGTGGGGTTTGAAAAACTAGTTTTTGTTTCAAAATCTATTTTGTCATATGATTTAGATGAGTTATTTCAAGGGAAAATTCCTTTGGATCAACCTATTGTGTTTTGAGACAAAACCAGAGCCTTTTCTGTGCAAACAATAGAAGCAGCAGTGCCAGCATCTCCCTTGCCTCAGCTGCAGTAGTTGATGCACCACTTACGCTGCTCGACTGGAATCTGAACCCTCATGTTTGAGTGTTCAGAATAAGCTGGTTAAAATGGTCCAAGATCAGAGAACAAGGCTGAGGACTGCAGTCCTCAAGGGAGAGGGATGAATGCTGGGTTTCAGTGTGTCCTGTTGACTTTGGTAATGGTTCGTATGGGGGGATCATAGCGCTCTTCAGTGTGCTCCTTCAGGCAGTGCTTGTGCAGACATCCCGGGGGCTTCCAGTCTTTGATTCAGCATCAAACAGCTTAAAATCTAAATCTGTAGTGTCTGACCGGGTTGCTTTTTGAAGGAAGCAACTTTTTTTTATGAGCTACTGCCTTACCCATCTCTTCCTTTCCTGATTTCATCCTATTTTCCTTTCCTTCCACCCTCCCTGCTTAATACTTATTTTTTCCTTGAACTTTTTTTACTACCTGAAAGCTGAAATTGTGCAGCATATGGGTACATAATGCAGACCACCTGCACACATCCAGTGGCGTCTACACAGTCCCTGAAATGTGTGCTTGACAACCTCTGTAAAATGCTCTGCAACCACAAACTGCACATATGAGAGTCAGGCTGCCGCTAAGACATGGTGAAAACCCTAAATTGTTATGTACCATTCCTTTTCTTCCTGTAAATATCATTTATTTGCATAAATTCAGAGGAGCCTCCTGAACTTCCTCAAAGCTGCAGCTGTTTCAGTGGATTAATCTCAACCACCTCAACTTGCTCTGTTTTGTGCTGCAATTTTGCCAGCATCCACTGCTGTCTATAGGGCACAGCTCTTTGGTTCCGTGTGTTGTTCTTCACTTAGCACATGTAGTAGCACCCAGTGGTGCAAAATGTTACTAGTGGGAAAGATCCAAAAATTTTACACCTATTTATTAGGTGCTTGGGATTTGGTCTTACATCAGTTTTGTACACAACTTATTCAGGGGAGCCTAAACCTGCATACACAATGGAAGTAGCAGACAGTCATAATTATAGTGCTAATAAGTGGTGTTTCATAAGCAGTCCCCTGGTAAGATGTCCTCCTGTGTATGCTGTTATGCAAGCAATTTCCCCTTTATTAATTGTTGCTAATTATGTTTTCATTGTGAATGATCCATTAACTAGCTTACCATGGCAAAGCTGAACAAGAAAACAATATTTCACCTGCGCAGGGAATAAGCAGAAAAAAAGCCAGAACAACTCTTGTATGGGTCTCTTGCTGCAACTTGGTCTCTTCAGACATGTTTCTTATTGCTGTTTATGGGCTTTCAGGATCAGTGGGCTGTACAGCTTGTAAAAGGAGCACAGCAGATATGATCTGTTCCTTCTCTCTAGTGTAAGTGATTTGAGGTCCAAGGTTTTTTATTTAAAAAAAACAACCAAACCCAACACCAAAAAAACCAAACAGCTTTTGCTAAATGTAAAAGCATATTACAGTGATGGCTAAGATGTGGCTTGAGCACTTTAACTAGCGACACTGGTTCTAAGACTTAAACCATAGCATCAATCATAACAGA
Organism: Scopus umbretta; assembly: GCA_013400535.1. Classification (NCBI taxonomy): domain Eukaryota; kingdom Metazoa; phylum Chordata; class Aves; order Pelecaniformes; family Scopidae; genus Scopus; species Scopus umbretta. Next base: position 76,543 of record VZTL01035699.1, on the reverse strand, counting down.
TCAGATCCACTTGGAAGGTGAAGTTGCTTCTAATCAAATTCAGACACAGCCTTTTCTTGATACACTCATGAAAGAACTGCTGTACGTTCCCACCCTCCAAATAAGTGAGTTTTAACAGTGTGGATTTTATCACAAGTATTTGTTTTATGGGACTTGGATACCAATGCTTATCCAGAAAATGGGTCTACTGGTAGGGTAAAAAGAAATATAACTGAAGACTGATGTTTGTATAAATATATACAGACAGGTCTATATCGATTGTGGATGCAACCTGGCTTCAACACACTAATGATATTCTAAAATGGTTATTGAGTAAAATAGAATCTATAAACAAATGTAACTATATATTTGGATAATCCACCACTTTGTCTACTAAACGGTTTAAACAATTAAGAGGGAATCCCAAGTGAGTAGAGATTTATTAAGCTGTTTTTTTGTACAGCAGGAATATACAATTGGATATCACTCAAATTCAAGGCTTAGAAAATAAATGAGCCTTTGAAAATATGTCATGGTAAAAGACCTTGTAATCCTGGTTTTAACCAAGTTGCATGCTGAAGCTATTACAAACTAGAGGTGAAGAGAAACAGTCTGCAGTCCAGATTACCAAAAAAATTGGGAAAAGAGCAGCCAGGAAGAGACTACTAAAGACTATCAGCACTGTCACAATAACATGTGACGAATAACCCAGGGACTGGAGAAGACCTGGGCTTCCCACTAGTTTCAATAGTGATATACTTTGTTTTCTAGGCAAGAAAATATCCAGAAGTGGGGGATTAAAGAAGGGTGGTTTGGTCTGTGAGAACTGCCCCTTCACTGCCTGCATGTGACGGTGCTTCAGGGGAAGGACTCTGAAAACTGTCTCCAGAGAGCACAGGGAAAATGGGGGCAGTGTGAAGAGTGTCTGAGAAACCATGAGCAAAATGCCCATGCTGTGTTGCTCTGGGGAAGACTTGCAGACTATTCCAGTGCACCCACAGCAGTTCTCTGGCTCTGTCCTGCTCCTGGACTCAGGTGTATTTCTGCAAAAGGAGCAGGGAACAACTCCTATTGCAAAGACCTACTGCTATGATGTTTGTGGTTTTCCTCCTATATTTTGTTCTCTCTGCTTAAACTTATTTATGTTCATTGCTCTTTTCTTGTTCTGTTTTAAATTCACAGTTAAAACCTTCAGCTTGTTTAACTAAAGGCTAAAGGGAGCAGAGCTTGGGGATTGGCCAAAAATTGTCCAAATTATTATAGATTCAAGAGGTGTGATGTGTAAATATTCAACTGCTTCCCCATTGTGGTGTGACTCATGGCCACAGGACAGGTGCTCCCTAACAAAGGTGTAGGCAAGTATAGGGCATCCAGACTTCCCCTTAGACCTCCAGTCTGCAGGGAGACCTGGGCAAAAGCTCTGTGCACCGACTCATTTTTTGGAGATCTGGAGGATTTTTTGTGTGTGCTTAAATGAGCTGTGGGTGAAGCTGCTTGTGTTCAAAATAGGAAAATAGTGGGGATATTGATTCTGAGCAATGCTCTTCTACAGTGATGCAAAGAAAATTGTTCTCAGCTTAGGCAAAGGAGCATTACTTTGTGCAGATGACTCTCAAAGCAGAAAGCACCAAGGAGATGGAGAGTCACTTCCCACTCAGGTGTCGGGGTCAGACTGATAGTAAACACAACTTGTCCTATCTGTGCCTATTTGGTGCATAAACATAAATTTCCAGGTTGATCAGGGCTGCAGCTCTGGGTACGCAATCAGTTCACCACAAGATGTGTGGTGCATATATTTCAAGCCTGTTTTGCATCCAGATCAGAACTATGTGGTGTGTTAATGCAAGTATTGTTCATTGAATATAGATTTTCAGCCTGGCCCCAAAGATTAAAGTTTTCTGGAGGATACTGGTCTGGAAGACACTAACTGTAGAGTGATTTTTTTTTTCCCTTTTAAAAAACTGTTTTTCCTTTATTAAGCATGATGAGGGTGCCAAAATGATTAATAACCATTTTAATATAACTAAAGTATGGGAAAGAACTTGGAGTATAAATGTCATTTAAGAAAAAGGTTTCAGTGAGCTTTGCTTTCAAACACCTTCAAATTTATAATTTTTCATGGAATCACTTTTTCGATCAGCTGTTACAGTTGGGTGGTGAAACCAGGACAGCTGCTTTCATATCCTTCCTGTACACTAGCACATCACTGCAGCCAAACCAGAGTTTTACTTGTGACTTATCTTGCATCTCCGTGCCCTATATTGCATTTTGGTTTAGCAAGAAAATACACTACACCATTCTGACCAGAAGATGGCAATGAGAAATGAGGTTTTAAACTTTATACTTAACTTTATTTCTTTATCAAGCATTGTACAGTGATGCTTCAGGCTTATTACAGTTGATATGCCAAAGTCTTCCAAACAGATTTTTTTTAATAACTTAAAAAAGCAGCTTCACCTCTACAGAGATGAGCTATCAGTGGCTGTGTCTGAGGACATCCAGCAGTAGGGAATGCAGGAGATGGTTTAAGACCAATTTTCCCATAACTGCTTTTTCATAGCTGGTTTCCATGGACTGCACAGTGGTTGAAACACCCAGAAATGTTCAGCAGTTGAGCTTGAAGGACCTCAGCACCTTGAAGGACGTTGAAGCTTCACTGGAGTGCTGAGGTCCCAGTGTACCTACTCCCTCAGGGCTTTAGCTAAGTAGTTTCCCAGATGTTTACTGGGGGTTTTTAATAGGGCAGGGGGGAATTGTTAGAAATTTTTGATTTCTTGTTTCTCACATTCAGTAGAAATGTAGAAATTCTAACACAAGGCTAATTGTCAGAGGTTCCTCATCAGAACTGAAAACAAAGCTGTGTGGTCACCCTTCAGGAGATGTAGCATGGGAGACCTGCTGCTCGCCTGCCTCAGGGACATGAGGATGTTGCTCCCTGTGTGGCTCTGAACCTGGTGTGGCAGCTCTGACTCCATCACTAGATGTAACCCCCAGATGATGTTGTGTTGCATTTCTTTTGTTTTCACTCTTGCCTCTGGAAAACCCTTGATGCTTGTCACAGGATGGGAAACTTCTGGGAATCTTCAAAACTGTTTCTCACTAAGCTCTTGCTATTGTTTTTATCACACTGACTCCTAATATATGTTGTGAGTAGCATAGTGGAGTGAGCAGAGGTATACTCATGTATACTCATGCAGTGGTAGATGAGGAAATCTCCTCCTTTAGTATTTCTATGCTTGACTGCAAACATAATGTGTATCCTATACTTAGATATGCTGTATGGGTTTTACTAGTGGGGAGTAACTTAAAACTGAGCAGTTCCCCTGGCTGGAGTGAATTATCAGTTCTTTCACACTTCCCCTCAAACAGGAAACAAAAATTATAAAAAAAGAATGTGCTTGGAATCCTTGCAAAGTCACCTTTGCCAATCCCCAGACAGTGAGATCTGTTCCCAGCAGAAGAACAGACAGCAGGAGACAGCCTGAACACTGAAGAGAACAGACAGTGGAAGTAATGCGATACAGGAGAGCAGGTCAGAAGTTAGCATCAGAGCCAGGCTGACAGCTTGCCTTACTGCCTAACCTGTGTTGATTCCTTCAGGTAATGTCTGTTGAGATAGGAACCTCATATTCTACCATTTCACAGTCCTGCTGAGGCTGTTCTTTGGTTCTTCCTCACCTACACAACCTTGCTGTATCTCCTGGACCTGCTATTCTGCATCTCCTTTTGGGGTGGGGAGGGGAAGGACAGCATTTGAGGTTCTCCCTGTAGGGTAAGGGGGCAAGTCTGTGGTGTATGTTTTGCATAGTGATGGCAATTTATATAGTGTGCCAGTGATTTAGTCTAGCTTCTTTGTTTGTACTCTTTTCAGCTGTTACAATGAACAATCTCCAGCATATTCTACTGTTCTTTAACAACTCAACCAGACCTAGTGTCAACAAGGAAGCAGCTAATCAAAGGCTGTTAGCATAAATAATCAGATCCAAGATAACACAAGTAATGCACGTGCCTCCACAAGGGCCCCTTGCCCACTCTGTCTTTCCCTGGTTTTGCATTAACCTGGCACTGCTGTTCACCTTCTCTAAGGGCTGATGATCACAACTCTGTCATTTGATGGGACTGCATATGTGGAAGTATCCAGGTGCATCATTTTCTCTATCCGCTCTTGTCATTTGCCAGAGCTGTGAATCAGCTTTCTTTAGGAGTAGTCTGCAGAGGTTATTTCCCCGTTGGGAAAACTTTGGTTAAATAGCCCAAGTTGATGTGGTTTGTTCCTTTCATGGTATGTATTCTGACATCCTGATTCAGTCTCAGATGGGTTTGACTGCAATGGCATATGGCAGGATGCAGCATGAATGGGTTCATTCTCCTCTATCACTCCAGGTTGAATCCTGATTTTTTTTTTAATTATTCTATTACTCAGTTATCGCTCAATATGTGCTAGGATTACAGGCCCAGGACTGTGGAGCCAACACACAGTCATTGACTGTGGTGAGGGCTCAGCCGGCACGTTGATGGATGCAGGCCAGAAGCTGAACATTTGCTGCAATACCTGGGCCCTCTGTGTCAGAGGCAAGTATGACCATCATACCTGTCTGTCCTCAAGCCCCACAGAGGTCTGTGGTGGGAATCGGGGTAACAGTTGGATGAGAATGTAAAATCAGGGGCTTGTGTGTTTTAATCTGTGTGTTCAAGATCCTGTATCCTTCTGAAGATCCTGTGTCCTTCTGCACAGACAGAGATTGTCCCTGATCTTTGACCTTGTTGGCACGTTTTAGCTGCAGGCTGTGTGCCAGTGGCCTGTTACTTTCCTAGTGTATTTGAGGCTACAGTGAGGAGGCAAATCTGATCACAGAACTTCTGTGCTAAAGACATGAGCAAAAACAGAGACAAGTGCAGAATGGAGTGCCCAAAGGTTCTTTGATAGGAAAATACCATAGAAAAGTAAAATAATATTGGTTCTGCCTTTTCATCTTCCCATTTTTCACTGTTTTTGTCTTTTTATCTAGTTTCTGCTTCTCTTCTGCTTATATCCTTCATTCCAGCCTTTCACATGCAAAATGTGTTTTGACAGAAGGCACAGACTCCAATTTGAGGTTAGTCTTAGTCTAGCAAGGCACTTGCTGGGGCTGCTGGGCTGCTTCAAGTTGAGTCTGCAAAAGTGAGTGTCTGGGCATTCAGCTGTACAAGACATGCACAGAGAAGCATCACAGGTGGATGCTCCCTTCAATTTTTTGATAGAAGAGAGGTGCCCAGCAATCAAAACTTCTTTACACCATGGCAAGTAATAAATCAAGGCTCTGATATTTTAAAGCAGTAGGTTGTACAACATTCATAAAGGAAGAATAGGAGTTATGCCAGCCATGCTGGTTATTTATCATTTTCTCCATCAGTCTTAGGTATTCACGTTGTTCTTTCCTTCCTTTTATTTCTTAGTAGGCATTACTTTATTTTCTAGGGAGCACAGAAATAAGAATAGGGAGTGAACATAATGATGACAAATGGTTGCTTTGGCCTTCTCTGGGAAGACTGTGATAACCTAGGTCTGGTCTTTGTGTGTTCCTTCTGCCTTGCAGTATGAGTTCACTGAGGTGGTCTTGGACTGGCAGACCTCCAAATTGGCATGTATCTGACATTGTTCAGTGGGAACACTCTGTACAGACCCAGGCACGCTCCTCTCCTTGGCATCAGAGGAAAGAAAACAAAAGACCTTGGTCCCAAGTTTGTGGGCTTTATCAGCATGCGTAGTTGCCTCCTCCATCTTCAAAAAGCTGTTGTAACCCCAAGACCAGATCATTGGTACTATCTGACAACTCCCTCTTCATTTGTCAGTGATAGGCAACTGGCTTGCTTAGAGCTGATGAGTAATGCTTCCCTGACACAAGATGGTTATGAGCATAGAGGAACAGCTGAAATCGATAAATCACAAATTATTGTCACCTTGTCTATCTCCTTGTTCAGCTTAAGCACAGTTTTGGTGCAAAACTGATTCTGCCAGAGCCTCTCTCTGTGGATTGCTTGATCTCCCACAAGAGAGTGTTTGCAATTAATGGTTCTGTTTTCCCTGTTCCACCTTGGACTTTAAAGCTGAGGAAAGCTTTCTAGAAAAATTTCAGCAGAACTGTTTTTCATCAGAAAAATGCAGTTCTCAAAAACGAAAATACTTCAAGAAATACTACTGGTTTTGAGGAGATTTCTACTTCAAGCAGAAAATGTATCCAAATATGTTCTACTTCAAAGTCCCTGACATAAAGGTTCTTAATTTTCCTTGTCCAGTGTTTTTTCAAAATAAAAACAAAGGCTACAATGTCAGTGCTCAAGAAAATGGAATTACCTGTTTTCAGCTCAGCTGTAGGGAGAATCAGTCAAACTGTAGTTGTAAAGATTGTTATTATCAGACTTCAGGTTAATATAAGGGATGAGTTACAGTGGAATTACATAGCAGTCTTTTACAGCTGATTTTAATCAGATTTCAAGTTAGGATGTAAAACTGCTTTTAGTCAGCCTAGACACATCTCTCCACTTCCAAGTAAAGGGCTGGAGTTGGTCTCCCAGCGCTTTCTCTGGTCATGTAACTATGAGGGAGTGTGAGGGTGGGAGTGACTAATGGCAATTTTGTTGGAATAGTTATTTGCCAATATTAATAATACCTTGATTCTATTAATAAGTGTAATGAATGAAAGGTGGTGTGAGAAATGCTGGTTGTGACTTGTCTCCCTTTCACTTCATCCCCTGCTGAGGAAAACTTACCACTTCTGCTCCAGCAGCAATCTGAGCACTGTCTCCTTGAGTCTGCAGCTCTGGGAAGGATGGATGCTTATGTCCAAAGTGGTGCTTGTGACCATGCAGCTGAGCCCCAGTGCTGAGCTGTTTCTCTCAGGTTTTCTCTTGGAATTTCTTCTCTGAAATACAATAGCGTAAGTTCATGATGGACTTAGCCTACTTTGCAGAAGGCAAGCATGCACATAAAATCCTGAGGGGACTTCTGCTCCAGAGCAAAGATCCAGCATATGGTCTGGGCCAAATAACATCCCACACTGTCATAAAAATTGCTACAATATAGTCTTTATACAACCTTTTTACAGAGGGATGACCACTACCTAGAAGAGAGCAAACTCCTGCCCTGTGACTCTGAACCACGATGCAGTCTTGAGAGGGGCTTGCATCCATGCTTAGCTAATGGCATGTTAGAAACAGTGCAAGAGGAGGCGCTTCCACTTGCACAGGTTTTTTCCAGTGTTGGACCTATTGGTTGGGTGACCAACTGAGAAATATTAAGTGGAATCTAAGCAGCTGCTGCCTCTGATCTGTGTTAATGGGGGGTAGCATGAGGCAAATAATTATTCCACTCATACTAAACATTAAACAGGAAAGAATTGCATTAAAATGCTCTAGGAGAAATGAATTAATTGAGTCTTTTTGATCTGTGGGTATTTCTTCTAGAAGATTTGACCCTGACATGTGTCTGACTTGGTGTATCCAGTTATATTTTAAACAACAATAGGGGTTGAATTATCCTTTTGAAAGAGAACGGACAGGCAGCTGGGGTTAATACAGAAACTGCCACAAGTAGCTGTCCTTTAGGATGGCTAGAGGAAGGGTTAGGGTGGATATCTGCAATTTGTGGATTCTGCTCCCAGATGCATCTGGACAAAAGGAAGAAAGTGTGAAGTTATAAGGAAAAATCCATAACCCTATGTTACAGGGTAAAAAGGAAAGTGATGGATCATGCTCAAGGTAGTGATGGCTAGTCCAAGGCAAGTACGTACCGACTGATTTTACCCGCAGGTAAATAGTACATGAAGAGATGGCTGATCAAGTGTAGATCTAGAATTGCTGAAATATTGAAAATCTAAGGTAGAAAGACCTACAGAGATTTTCTGGTCCAGCTTCAAGTTCAAAGCAGGGGTAACTTCAAACTTGAATAGGGTTGCTCAGGGCCTTGTCCAGCCACCTTCTGACCATCTCCAAGGATGGACATCACCTACCTGAGTCCTTGCTGCAGTGTTTGCTTTCATTGTGAGGAATTTTGTCCTTATCTAGAAATATATATATCCTTAGTTGTCTCTGCTTAACAAAGGTAAGAACGACAAAGAACTTTGGAAAGACAAAGGGAAACATAAATATCTCTGAGGGTTTCCTGAAAGGGACTGGAAACCATTCAGGAGAGGAAAGAAGACTGAGTGCTAGTGCTTGGGAGATAGGCTTTAGCTTCAGAGCGAATAAGATCTGAAGGGAGAGATGTTCCTCCCTTGTAGCTAGATCAAAAAGAGCTTAAGAAATAAAGAAAGCTAAAGTAAAAATAATCATCAAATACTCCTCACCATTCGCTGCCCTTTTTTTTCCATGAGCGTTACCTACCTCCTTCCTTCCCTGTCTCTTGGTTTCCTGTTGTCTTAGACTGAGGCGAGGTCTTGGGCAAGCACTGCAATTCCCTTCTCCACTTCAGGGCCTGCCAGGGAAGGCAATGGGCTTCCAGCTGCCTTGGACAAGCATGGCTTGCCGTTCCTATGGGCTAGTGTCCAGTACATTTGCTTTGTTCGTTGTAGCCTCCGTTGGGATGTGAAGAGTGCCAGCCACGGATTTCATTAATTCCACCATCAGTAGGTCTGAATTCATTGCCACTAATACAATGCCTTTTTCTATGTACTGTGCCAGGGGTATTTTTTTTTTTGACACCATGTGTGACCTCCTGTTATTTCTCAACAAACGTTGGCAGGCACAACACAGCCGACAGAGCAAAACAGCACAGTGTGTCACAAACTGCTGAGTGCATCCATGCTGCAATGAACAGCCAATTCCAGAATGGGATGAAAATTAAATCAATACAGAAGGAATGCATACAAGTATTGCTCCCCTCTACTCCAGCTTTGCTGCTTCCTTTTGCACATGTTATCCCCCTGAGTTGGACTTGGCAACAGCCAGGGCAAGCTATATTTTATTTCTGTTCTAGCCTTCCAAAATTTCCCCAAACTATGGTAAACAGGTGTTTCTGAGCTAGTCCCAAGCAACTTACCAATTAATTCCTTCCTCTGAGCTGATGTTCAAACTCTGCTTTTTACAGGAGGGTTTGACCTGTTCAAATGCTTTATTACTAATAGTGGCTAAGGTAAATGGTGGCTGTTTCCATCACTGGATAACCCATTTTTCTCACCCTCCTTTTTTCTTTGGGGTTCTGTGCCTCTCCTCCCTGTTGTGTGAGCACATGTTGCTGTGGAAGAGGAGAGCAGGGTGAAGTGCTGCAGTTAGTTGTAGGCAACCTGAACTTTTCTAGTGACAGAAGTAGTTATGAAGGTTTTAACTGCTCACATGCAGGACAGAGGATTGTGTAGTGTTGCAGAGCATGACTGCGGGGGGATGCTGGGTTTGCTGCTTTATTAATAAATCACCTGTATTATGTGCTAAAGAGTAGCTGTGCCATCCTAGGAACTCTCCCTGCCCCAGCCATCCCACAGCCAACCCCAGTCTCGCCGTGCATCCCTCCCCTCTCCTCAAGCCACACGAGAGGGGCTGAGTCACTGCCTGGGGCTCGGGCTGCTGTGACTCACACTCAGCCCTAAAGGTCTCCAGATCAGGGTGGCTGACACACAAGCACTTTTGGGCTCGTGTCTTCTGACAGGGTTTTATTTAGCAACTGTCAGTTATGGTGCAACTAATTTGACCTATCTTAGGATGACCATGGTAGGAGGCAAGTGCTTATGGAGCAGATTCATGCTGGGACACCCTCTGCACTCCGTCAGCGCCATGCATATATTTTGTGTGCTCAGTATGGCACACTGGAGTTGAGAATCTGGAGGCATGTTCCCCTGCCAACATGCCTTTCAAGAAGGCAAGGCAAAAAGAAATAGCTTCAATACAACCATCCTGCAAGCCTGGTTCTGCAGAGAATTGTCATTTTTTTGGCACCAAGCAGAGCACTTTAAGCTGATGAGAAAATGCAATAGGCTGATCTACTTGGATGTGCTTCAGTGTTTCTTTGACTTTAGGCAGGGGAGGCCTAAAGGGTGGGGGTAGAGAAAACCAAAATATAATGCTGCACAAGGCTTGTTTGTATGCACTGGGGCTTGCAGGCACTTGCTAAACTTGTACCTGCACGTGGGCCAAGTGGAAAAGGAGGGCAGGCAAAGGGAATTTTCTTGCTAATCAGACCTCGCAGAGGCAGATTAACTTCCACTGTCAGCAGCCCCAGGTGAGGCCATGCAGCTTGGAAAAGTTTTTGAGAAAAGTGTTGGGAGGGTTACGCTTTCCTTCTGTGTAGTCATGCTCTCTTGCAGAAGATTTCAACTGTTCCAGGCCCTCTGGCTGGGCACCCTCCTCTTCTTCCCCATGGGTGCAGGCCTGTAGACCTGGGGCCCACAAGGTGGCACTGGCGAGATGAAGTATCCCACAAGCAGGGAGTATAAACCCCAAGCTATAAAAGGATGTAAATGAACCAATTTATTGAGGTTTTTTTTTTGTGAGCAAGCCTTGCTTTCCTGTCTGCTAAAGCGCCCATTCCAGAGCAAAGCAAAGGGTAAGCAGAGGCCCCGAGTGAGGTGCCCTGGTAGGGTTGGATACGCATTTCTGGTAGGACCATCCCACTCCTACTCTATTTTCTGAAGACGGCTGGTCCATCAGCTCCTTGGTGTCCCTTTCAAGATTTCAGGAGGGCTCTGTAAGCTACTGGGGTGACACTAATTGCTCTTGCTCCTCTGGCTGAAGTGTTCTGATGGCAGAGGATGGTACAGGAAGAAATGAGGATGTGAGGAAAAAAAAAACAACTCCTGACAGAGAACACCAACCAGCAGTAGTATTAGCTGTCTCTTAGAAATGGGGAAGTGTGACCCATCATCCTGGCCCCAGGGCTGGCACTGAGACTTGTACATCAGAAAACCAAAGAGAGGGTATTGCAGGGGAAGTTCACTGGAGAATGGTGACAGTGACTCAGTCCCTGGTGGCTGTTGCTAAAGCTGAGCACAAGCCCATGCATTTGCAGTTGTTATTCTCATAGAAAAAGCCATGTCCTTGGAGACTTTGACTTTCAATTTGCAGTGCATTTAGGGAATGACATACAGCAAAACTCATGTCCCTGTTGTGATGGGGAGCATGGTGTTGCATCTGTGCAGTAGCCACAGACAGAACAGCTGCTCCTGTGGCAGCTCCTGGACCTTTGTTACAGCACAGAGCACAGAAATTGGGATCACAAGGGCTGACTGGTCTTGTGTCCTATCGTGCTGCTGCTCCTTCTGATTATACACAGACCTATCTGATTGCCTATCCCAGAAAATGAATGAGACAAGAATTTACTGGCTACTTCTGTCTGTGTTATTAGTATCCAGGGGCTCAAACTCCATAGCACCTGCTCTCCCAGCTCTTTTGTGTGTTCTAGTCACTTCTGAAGAACTAGTCCAGAAGTTGGGTACTAGTAGCTTCTCCCTTCCTGGCTGATATGGTAAAAATGTCTGAACGTGCTCCTGGTCTCTGCAGTTGTGGTATACTGCTAGTTCCATCCCCCCTGTGAATTCTGAATTAAATTAGGAGTTGCTTTACAGGAAATTTTAGATAATGTCTGCCAGTGTTCACAGCTCAGTCAGTTCTTTGGGTGTAGCCCAGTAGTCTGAATAGCCTGTGATTTACTGACAGGAGTGGAACGAAACAGAATCACTTTCTGTGATTTATATCCTCTATTGTAGTTAAATATTTACACAGTATCAAGATCTTAGTATTTGAATGGCTAACAGATAGGTACCAAATGTTTATATACCTCTGAAATGGCCACAGGGCCACTGAGATAATGATATTTCATTCTGATAAAAGGTCTTTTAGTAAGAAAAAACTTAAAGCTCTTTCAGCTCAATTTTGTTCTCAGGGGTAATACTAACTCATGCTGATCTCGGTGGGTTAGTTCAAATTTTACAGACTGCAAAAATGACCCAATTCAGAAAAAACACTTTCATTGAAATGAAGCAATTGTGGAGGAACACAGCATTTTTCACACAGCAGTATTGTTGATTGCTTCAGGTAAAAAGGCAAGAAAAAAACACCAGGCTAATATCAATCTTTGAAGGAACCTGAAGTTGGCAGGTTTAAACAATACCTACCAGTATTAAATCAGGACTTCTCCATTCACTTGTAAACAGGTACCATTAAATATTTCATGACCCATAGGTAATCAAAATTAGCCCTGTTTCCTGAAGCAAGAAGGAATCCTGTCATTCCTACTTGTTCTGTTTAATTCTACATCCAATTGAGGTAAATGGAATTCAAAGTAAGTACAACAGTTATAACAGAGTGTGAATACTCCTGAGCTGAATTCTTACTTGTTTTTACAGTAATATTCAGAGCATGTAATGGAGCTGACCCCGGGTACGCTATTGTCAGGTTACAATTTTGTATAGGGCTGGCCAGGAGCATGTATTTCTTAGAGGACTTACTTGTGTCTTGGAACTGTGTTGTTTTATAACCAAAAGAGATGTCAATTTTTCTCAAAACTGAAGTATGCATAGAAGCTTTCTATTTACACAGACTTTCCTTTTTCTCCCTTTTTTTTTAACTGTTGTTTGAAATTGTTAGATAATCTTGTGTTGCTGGATTTCAAATGAGCCTAGATGGGTAAAGAATAGGAGATCAGTGGCAAGGCAGTTCTTATTATTCTCTGTCTCTTGACTACTGAAAATCATTTTAACAGCTGCCATGTAATTCCAGAGTGAATCTTGGGAAGAGAGCAGAGAAACACTATATATAAATATATTTGTATACACACACACACACACATATATATCAGATCCCATTTATAATACTGTAACTTGGAAAAGCCTTTTAAAAAAGAGGGAGGCTATTTGGGATCCTAGTCAGTTGAAATGAAAACAGAATTCATTACACAGTGGTTAAGACTTTGAATACAATTTCCATTATAATAGAGCCCATATTCCTGCCTGGATAGTTTACATAATCCTATAACATAGAAAATAATGATGGTTTTAATTCTCTAGTAAGAAATGTTTCTGTGGTATCGAGTTTAATACCTAGAGCTTGACACTCAATAGAACATGCAATGCTTCAGAGATTACAAGGGGTGCTACTTCTCAAAGATCACAGGGATTTCTTGGTTTCACTGTCCTAGCTGGGAGGCAGTTGATAATCTCTTCCTTCTGTATCTGGAATAAACTGCAGTTCACAACACTGGTAAGGAGAGCTTTCCAGCTGACACCTTCTCTACATGCAGTGATATGTAGCAGGATACTTGGCCATGCACGCAGCCTCTGGAATGAGCCTGCCTGTTACCCAGCTGCCTCACAGCCGGGGCAGAGGAGCCCGGCAATGTTTGTAGCTGTGAACTGTTGCCAGTTGTTCACCAAAGACGCGGCCCTGCGCACGCAGCATTTCTCCCCGTTTCCTTACCCCCAGTCATGTCACCGGGCAGAGATTACCTCGAGGTTAGGGACGGGTCATTCTCCTAGCCCAAAGGCCACCACGTGGGACGAGGACCTTTGAACATTGGTAGCTGTTGGTAACCGGACAGGGGTGTTCCTCCCGCCCTGGCTCGCGTGGATCGCACGACCCAAGGGTCTGAAATCGCGGGATGTCTCGGGGTGGGGACACACACGCTCGCTCGCCCCGCCGCCCTGGCCCCGCCGTGCCCCCGCTGCCGGCGGCGGCCGTTTCAGCACCCTGGCCAGAGGCGCGCTGCCGCCGGCCGCCCGGCACCCTCGGCTGGAGCCCCTGGGCCTGAGCCTGAGCCTGGGCCTGGGCCTGAGCCTGAGCCTGAGCCTGAGCCTGAGCCTGAGCCTGAGCCTGGGCCTGGGCCTGGGCCTGGGCCTGGGCCTCGCCGCTGGGAAGCGACAGCCCTAACGCGGGGCCTCGGCCGCTGGGTGCCGTTACCTGCAGAGCTGGGGGCTTTGGCGGCACGTCCAGGGCGCTGGCCGTGGGCGCGTGCTCTCGGGCGTGCCGCGAGGCCTTCAAGCCGCGCAGCCGGAGGCTGGGATTCCTGGCCCGCGTTCCAGCTCATCTAGCGACGTACTTTGTGTCCCTGAAAGAGTCATACAGCCGCCACGCTTCCAATTCCTGACCCTGTGTTCTGTGATCGTTAACGGGGAGCAATGTGGTGATGGAAGGTGTTATACACGCAAACACTGTTCAGTAACTGAATATTTGGAGAGTGTTCTTTGACTAATAACAGCTCCTGAGACAGCTGTTGGGGGTTTCAGCTAGCCATACCAGCATTACAGCTACAGTTTGTGAGTGGGATTTTTGAATAAATCGGGGAAGATAGGGAGCTCAGACATCCCGATCCTCAAGCCCCTACTGATTTACATAATCTGTTGCTTGTGCTGCACCATTATTACA
>VZTL01035699.1:11470-61720 GCA_013400535.1 Scopus umbretta | reverse complement strand
AAAAAAAAAAAAAATCAAATATGTTAATACAAAACGGACATTTACAGACAATGAAGTTCACCACTGCCCAAAGAACCTCCCTGGGCCATTTAGGTCATACTTCCCCATCCTGGAGATATATGTGCCTGGTACTGATCCTTGGCAAGAGGGAACTTCTCACACTGTTTACAGCAGCAAGAATCATGTTTTCTTGTTAAATTGCTATGAACTGGTCCAGTGGTGGATTCCATGGAAACCAAAGCACAGAAACAAAGTGTGATACCAGAGGCGATATCAGAACCCAGAACTTCTGCCTCCTGCTCTTCTATTCTAGCTGCCTGATTTGTTTTTGAAGTTACCAGTACAGTATCAAACCAAAATTATTCACCCCTGCTATCTCCTGGCTACCCAGTTGTGACAGCCGTGTGAAGAACTGGGTTTTGTTTCCACTTTTTGCTTTCTTTCCTATTGATCTCTAGCTACCTCTGTGGCATAGGAGTGTGTCATGGGCTTCCCTGGGCTTTTCCTCGCCCTTTCCATGAGTAGCAGGGTGGCTCTGGCTCTGTTTCACCCACAGACAGATACAAAAGGGCAAACAGGCAGCATTAGGCACAAACCAAGACTGAAACCCCATCTCAAAGCCTGGTCTAGGCTTTGTACAGGTAAGACCTTCTCTCCCATGTCTTTGCAGGCCAAAGAACTGTGATGTAAACTGGACAGCAATTAAAATTAAATAAGCATTTCCAGAATTTTTTCTCATGAAGAAAAAGATGGTGCGTTTGTTAGGCTCCATTTCTGTGACTGATTTTTACAAGTTCAATCTAGAGTGCATCTACATTGTGCAGCTACACACTGAGGAGCTAGATTCAGCCTCACTAGTATCATGTTAGTAGCACTGTTGCTGCTCCAGACCCAGCGTGCACCTAAGGTCGCAAGCCCTACCAAAAGGTAAGAGCAAATAAGCTGGAAGTAGCACCACATTAATGAGGCTTTGCTGCTTTCAGGCTCAAGGAAGTTGTGTGGACACAGCTTGGTCAAACCAGCACAAGCCCAGTCAGTAACCATCCTCCATATCCCACCATTGACAGTAATCTGCCACAAGATGTCTTTAATATCTTATTCATTTTCCACATCTATTATACCTGTATGAATTTTCAGAGTAACCAGGCAGTTTAGAGTGAGGTATGCTGAGTAAAGGCTTTATTTTGGCAATAGAGGCAACATTTATCTAAAGGAACAGCTCGGTCACTGGGACTTCTCCTCAATGAGAATTGCACCACTGAACTCAGTGGGAGTATTCTAAAGAAACAAAAAAGAAGAGTAGTCTTGGTCCTCATCCTGGGGCTGACTTGCTTTCTGTGGGTTGGTGTTAGATACAGAGTAGCTTGTTTCTATTGTTCTTTATGATAACTCAGGAAATACTAGTGCAAATGATGCTGTCAGGGAAAAATAAATCACCCTTAGTTATTTGCTAAAATGCATTGGAGATTTCTGTTTCCTTTCCAGTGTGCTTCCTCCGCTACAATGATCAGCAGCGTTATTAACACAGAGACCTGTGCTCAAGCAGTTGTCTAAACCAGATTTTTAGGTTTGGATGTGCAGGTCAGGAGCACCCGTCAGCTGACAGGAGCAGCACCATGGGGTCCTCTACCCAAACGAGCTCCAGTAAGCCAGGTTCAGACAGAAATCCCTGCCGCAGGACTCAACACCTTCATGCTGAGTAAAATTCCACAGGAAAAGAAGGGGTTTCATTCTGGTAAATTATTCATGTTCACTTACATCTATAATTTATTTGCTTATGAGACAAGGGGCCAGCCACCCCTTTACAAAAGGCTGGCAAAGGTTCAAGCATCGGTTTGCCCCTGCTGAAACCCTACTTTGAGATTGTACCAAAGATCTGGCGCTTTTGTTCTGGCTCTCTGCAGGATGAGTTCTCACATGCTTATAGAAATGTGGAAAGGAAATGTCAAACAGGTGGAAAGCTTTCTCTCTCTCTCTGGAGAAAAAAACCCAACTGATTTAATATTTGCTGACAGGACAGATGTACTTATTACTGCTGCTGACTCCATAGCATTGAAATACATAAGTAATAGCATTCAGTAGTGTTGGGAAACACAGACAGATCTTTCTCTAGTTATGTTTTACAGCTGCTTTGGGTGCAATCCTCTGGCCACACTGTCTATTCCCTGCATGTTGTTCATCCTCCACACCATAAATACCAGGGTCTCCCATCACATATTCACGTTAAGGTCAGGGATTTTCTACACACCAATAAAAACTCCAGTGATGCTAGTATTTTCTTCAATGCTACCTTATATAGTAGGACAAGAGGAGATTAAGAGAAAATAAATGCCTTGAGAAAGAAATGAGTTGTTTGTAGGACAGGATTTTTCTTCTGCTTTTATGGAAAAGCAGAAAAGTGCTATAGAAATGGTGGTCTTGTCTGACTAGTCTTCATCAGCTGGCCACATTTTTACTGACTACAACAAACCCCCCAAACAAATATTTGTATTTATTCCATGTGCGTTGTTTGTTTTGGGGTTTTTGTTTTTTGTTGTTGTTGTTTTGTGGGTTTTGTTTTTTTAATCTAGTGCAATAATGCCTATAGTAAATGCTTTCAAATTGCCTATTCTGGAAGTCTGCTCTATGTCTTTAAAGTAACTATCCAGAAACACAGAGTTTGTTTATTTAAGAGTCTTTTGGGAAATCTCTACTCCTCCTGATTGAGAATCCCAAATAATGAAATTTTAAGGCACAAGAGGTTATTTCGGAAATATTTTTATCCTCTAAAAAGAAAAGAATATCCAGTTTTCTATAGGAAAATAAGCCACTAGAGATAAAGCCTCGAATGTGGTTATTTCCTTATGTAAGTACTTCCTTAAAGTCCCTGGGACCATTCTGAAAGTGAGAATAACCAAATCACTCTATTTCCAATACTTAGGGATCAATCTACAGAAAAGCTGAAAACAAAGGTAACACAAAAAATTACGGGTGATCTTACTTCATGTCAGTTGACTTCGTATCATTAGTAGTGTTACTAAAAGTCTTGTGCGGTGCTAGAGCTCCTTCTTGCCAGAGATTTTTAAAGCATTCTCAAGGTAGTGATGATCATAGCTTCAGCCTACCACTGCCTGGCAGAGACATGGAGAGGCAAGAGCTGCTGTTGCATGCTGCGGTTCCCAAAGACTCACTCTAACTGCTAAGGGATACTGCCTCCCCAAACCAGGAGAAACATTTCCTATAGGAAGCATAGGGTTAGGGGAGGAGGAGAAAGCAGCCCTGACTCTGGGCTGATGTTGATTGCAGATAAAGCTGTGTGCTCTCAGACATCAGGACAAAGAGGTCAAGAAGTTGCTCCCTAGAAAGAAAATCTCCAGTTCCACAAGTGCAGCTCTTGATGTTGCAAAAAAGCACCACTGAAGACACAGAAATTGCTTATGAAGCCGGGAGTGGCTCCCTTTTATAAGGGCTTCCAACACCAGTCTGGTAAACGAGGAAAAGAATCCATCAAAAGAATAGTGGGATGCTGCAGGCAAGGGGAAGGCATCCTTTGCAGAAGAAAGAAGCGCTCTGAGTATGTATGACCCACCGATGAGAAAATTTCTGCCACTAATATATTGGGCCAGGTCCTTGGCTGGCGATGGCAGAGTCATTACAGCATCTCCAATTCCAGTCCTGTTCCAGGGCTCAAACTTTTTAAACTTATTTTATCTGACAGATAAAGTACCTTTAAAACACAGTGTAGTAAATGCATTAGTCTCATAACATCCCCCGAACTTGCTACATCACTTGTAATTAAGTAGCCTCCAGGCAACAGAAG
The DNA here is from genome assembly GCA_013400535.1 of Scopus umbretta. NCBI lineage: Eukaryota > Metazoa > Chordata > Aves > Pelecaniformes > Scopidae > Scopus > Scopus umbretta. The sequence goes on along the minus strand of VZTL01035699.1, from coordinate 57,921 downwards.
CAAATCCTGTTTATTTTGAGGCATCATCAAAGAACATGACAGCACCATGTGACTGCAGGTAGGTCAGCCTAGTGTAGCACATTAACAAATACTCATGGTTGCCTTAATCCAAGGCAATCTGTGTAGCCAAGAGAGACACAAATCACTTAGAAACTGCTGATCCTCAGCCTCCAACCTATGCCTCCTTTGTCACGTGTGGATATCTGTGAGAGAGGTGCTATTTCCAAACAGTATTCCCTGCTTTCCAGTATGGTGAACGTGGGAGTGATCATCAAAGTTGAAAGCACTCCAGCCTGGAAACTACCAGTTAAAAAGGAATAGCTGATAGTAGAAAAACCATGAAGCACGTAAAAGAAGGTATCTCAACACAGGCACAAGAGAGGTGGATCCAGTTTGTACACCTGGCCTGGAGCAGATAATTGTCCAAGTGCAATGTGGAGCCACACCTGTGAAAATCTGGGAGGGAAGGAGGTGTGGGTAGGTGACAGAGTAGCACTTAACAGAGCCCAGAAGGGCACACGTCTGATGCCTGAACCTGTCTCAAGCACAAGATGAAGAGTCTCCTACATCCCCTATGGCTGACCCTCTGTGCAGGTGCTTTATTCAGCCTGCTTGGGCACCCAGGTGAATCTCCATCCTCCATTATCATCCCTGCGCACGAAGGCTTGTCCTTGGTGGAAGGTGTGTGTTCTCACATTGCGGTGAGGACTTAGAGATGTTGTGAAGGCCACTTCTGTTTTGTTGGGTGACAAATTGCCAGTCAAATAAGGCAACCCATAGGCTGGGAGAGAGGAAACGCTTGGTACTGATGAGGAGGCACATGGTGCTGAAGAAAACTGAGGAAGGAAGGGAGAGTTCTCACTGCATGGATGGGTACTGCTGTTAGCTGGAGGCAGGTGGCTGCAGCTATACACTGCTGCCGCTCCTTCACTGTGGCCATAGTCTATTGCTTCACCAGGGCTCAGGCAGTATGTGTCTTTTCCAAGGTCTGAGGACAGGGCACTGTAGTTAGCTGAAGTTTCATCAATGGTATTGACATCTTTTAATCCTAAAGTCTGCAAGACCCAGCTGTCCACAGCAGGGCTGGCTTGTTCTTCACAGGCAGTGAATTCATTAAAGAGGTTCCTTCTAGCCTTGGAAGCATGAGGAGTTTCTTGAGGAACAAAGCAGTGGTCATCTTTTAATCTTCTCTTGGTGCTTTTGAGAATAGCACAGTTTCTTTGGCCATGGCAGGATAGCAGTTTCTATTAAAAAAAAAAAAAAAAAAGAGGTGGAGAGAGAATATTAAAATCTGAATTTCTGGAAGCAACATGTTTCTGATCTCAGATTTTAGATGGGCAAGACAATTACTACTGTCCTTATAATGATACTTTTTCTTCCACTGCGTGCTTAAACATATGGATATGCTTAACTACTTTGTGTCTTTACAGTTTCTGCAACAACCTAGTCCCTGAAAGAGAAGAATTTGACAATGTCAATAAAGGCTGTGCTTTGATCGCATTCACACTCAGTACAGTGTGAAAGGAGAGCTCCCGCCTGGCTGTATGACACTCCTCTGTGCTGATGCTGCCAGCAGCATTTGGCAGGTGAGTGGGGTATGGGGGGGGACGTGGCAGCCTGACAAAGAGGATGGATGCGAAGGTAAGTCATACTGGGACAGGTGTGATCCTGGCCAGGGAGAGTTTGGAGCAGCAGACTGAGTGGTTTTGAGCTCATTAATCTACCTCAGTTGCCATTATCCCAGGACAAGGGCCCTTCAGGCATCCGGAGATTGTCAAAGAAAGGCAGGAAAAACAAGGAAGCTTCCCACCATGTCATGATTTCACTGCTCAGGCACCTCTCATGGCAGTTGCACACTGGACCCTCCTCCCTGCAACACAGATGGGTGGCCACGTCTCCCTGCTGTGCCCATTGAAGGAGACCTCTTCTAGTGCCAGGAGCCAGGTCTTGGCATGGGAGGGGGAACACGCCACACCATCAACTCGGAATAGGATGTAAAAGGAAAGTCTGCTGTTTTTACAGGCCTTTTTACCTCATGCCCAATCCACAAAGCTGAGCAAATAATTAATAGTTTGGTTTCATGGGCAAGTCTGGAATAGTAAAAAATGTTTTTAAGTTGACAAGAAACAATTAAGGAGTCATGGAATCAAAGTATTTAATTAAAAAAAACCCTTCACATTTAATTTAACAGAATGTTTCAACCAACCTCAAGTGTTTAATTTTGTGTTTCATCTTTAAAAAAAACACACAACTTTTTAATTAATACATTTGAAAAAAATTAGAAGATCAGTATTCTACCGTAAATGAATATAACATACCGCTGGAAGATGACAAAGCAAAACATAAAATAGAAAGCACTTAAAACATAAAAAAAGGAAAAATTAATCCTTATCAAAAGGGATAATTGACAAAACAGTCACATTCAAGAAATGTATGTTCAAATTTGAACTTTCACTGAAAAAAAGCTTTAGATGGAATAATTTTACCTTGCTTATTAACTTAATTTACTTATAGCTTACTTACTTATAAACTAAACTTAATTATGCCATGGGCTATACTGTCTCCACAGCCAGAATCTGATAGGATGTCATTTCTGGGGGAAACCGTCACCTTAGACCCATGGCCAGCAATCTGGCAGCTCTGTGACGTTAAATAGATCTCTCACTGCAGGTTGTCTACACTCTTAGACTTTCCACATATTTTAATGGCATGTACCTACTGAACCCTTTTTTTCTGCACAGGTTTATACAACAGGTTTGCACACAATACCTTGGCTTTTTCTTCTAAACACTTAATCAGGGCAGAATTCAGGTATTGTCGGAGGTTATTATTTTCTTCATGTAACCTAGCAAGTTCCTCTTCCTTCTGAAGCAAAGTATCTTGAAGCTGTGGAAAAGAGGTATCGATGAATAGATGTTGACTCTGTAACTTAATAGCAATTGCCCTATGGTCCAGGCTGCTTGGATTTGATGATCTGGGTGTTTGCTTTATGAACTCAACCCACCCCCTCCAGCCTCTTGTAAATCTCAGTGGCATGACTGTTCAGTGTTCACTTTTGACTTCCTCTATTCTTTAGCAAGTGTTTGAGAAGATTACTCTGAAAAAACCTGTAATTGTGGAACCGTAACAGAAGAGAATTACAGGTAGCCTGGTGAATAGTCAGAAACCGTCATGGGCATGACAGCAGCTGCCAGATCTCCTCCTGAGCATCCCTTTGCACCCCTCTCATTCCCATTTATAGTTGGCTGGTGGGGAAAAGGAGGAGGAAGAGCTGCAGAATAACAATTTATGGGGGTAGAGTGCAGAAGGAAGATACAGCTGCCATTCCTTATGATACAGTAGTAAGTACTCGGTGATCCATTCAGTCCTGGGCCCTTTCGTGCCAGTCCCAGCATATATACAGAGCTGAGATAATCCCTGGTCCTAAAAGCTGAACAGGTATGTTCTGATTTGCTGACACTTAACACTTTTTCATGGGAAGTCTACGTATCTGCAGAGAGATTTTTGCCTCCTGATCATAGCTCTGGAGACTCCTTTAGGAGGACAAAGGATCTTCTGCCAAGGACCCTGGGCATCTGCTGACCACAGGCTGAAAAGCACAGATTTAAATGATTGAGGTAGAGCCAAAGAAAGAAGTACGCTGATGTCGGGAACTAGGGTTTGATTCCAGGGACCCTGAAGTTTGTCAATGAATTTCCATTGACTTCACTGTGTCCAAGTATCATTCCAAGTATTTGGTCAGAGTGATCTGTCTGGGGTTCCTTCATCTAGGACTGTTCAGGGTTTCTCCTGCCCCTTGATGGGATTTTAAAAAAAGGAAAGAAGAGAGAAAATAAAGTAACAAGGAAATGCCTGTTGGTCAAAATGGTTGATCGTCCATATAAGTAGGTAATTCTGGTGGAATCATTGCTCATGAAGTTAGTCCTGGTGGACTCAGGAGGACACACACACCACGTATTTTAGTCAACAGCGTGAGGCTCTGCATCATCAGAGCCTGAGGGACTCCCTGGTCATGCCCCTGGCCTTCTCTAGCACCGAGGCGGCTGGCGCAGTGCGCTGTAAGAGGGGAGAGATGAACAGGGAACCCCACCACGGTTGTTCCAGCTTCACGGGACAACCGTCGTGGGGGAGACAAATACTTCAAGCAGGGAACAAAGCCCACCCAAACCCAGCGGTCCGCCACCGTTCCCCACACCCGCGCCAGCGAGAGGGAGCCGTGCCCTCAGCCAGCCCAGAGGCGCGGAACGCCAAACGACGCTCGGGAACCTCGCGGGGAGGAACCGGGGCTGCTGGGGGCGCGGAGCCGGTACCTGCTTGTTTCTGTAGAGCTGGGAGGACAGCTGGTCTCCCCGCCACGCCGCGTCCTGGGCGCCGAGCAGCGGGGCGCAGACCGGGCCTGGGGGGAGCAGACCCGAGGGTTAGCCCGCTCCCTCTCTTCCTCGCCCGGCCCGGCGGCGGGGCCGCGGCCGGGCCCCCCCACCCCCCCCGGCGGTGGGAGCGCACGCACTTANCTGAGCGCTGGGCAGTGCCGCCCCCGCCGCAGCCCCCGCCGCAGAGGGGCTCCGAGCAGAGGTACGCCGGGAAGGCGGCCGAGTTTCCCGCAGTCCCTTGGGAAGGCTAGCGTCCCGAGTGGGTGTAAGGTGAAGGGAGGACCCAGGCGGTCCCCGGCCGGTGCGTTCCTCCCACCTTGGGGGCTTGATTCAGCTCTAAAGCAGCACAAAGCCAGCGGAGTCACCTCCAGGCTGCTCGCACTCTCTTCTGCCCCTGCAGTTCTGAAGGAGTCCCAGACCGCACAGCAGAAAAGCCTGGGGTTGTCTCTGGATTCACCCCTTTTCCCTCCTCCAAATCAGCCCCATCTGCCGCAGCTCTAAATCTCTGCAAGGCAACGGCAGAGCTTGGAGCCTCAAGCAGGGAATCTGCTCACCCATGGGAAGGCACAGCAGCAGGAATTGCTCTTGCAGGTAGAGGAGAGCCCTCTTCCTTCCCCATCTTAAAGAGGGCGCAAAACCTACTGCAAGCCCCCAAGGCAAAGAGACCAGCTTCTCCTTTTCTGCCTCCAGGTCGAGAGAAACGCAAAGAGCACTTACCATGTTAGTGGCAGAATGAAATGCAGGTCTTGGGAGCACGTTTCTGTTAAAGCCCCAGCGAGGTTTAAATGGCTCTGAAGGAGGGGGAGAGGGGGGAGACCGGGGAGGCGAGTTTAATCTAAAGGAGCTCCCAGTGACGCCTCAGAGCTCTCCTGAAACCCAGCAATCTGATTTGGTGTAAAGCTGTCAAACTTGTGACGTGAATAAACAGCAAAGTTGCTGAAATCAAAGTCATTCTGGCCCCACAAATCAACACAAGGAAGGAGGGAAAAGAAAAGAAGGAGAGAGAAGGGAAAAAAAAAAAAAGCCTCCACACACTTCGGGACAGCACTGGACTGGTGTGTCTGAGTTTCACTCCAGGAAATGAGCAGGGATCCAGGGAAGCATCCCACATGTTCAGAGCAGGGCTGCTGGTGTTGCTGGTGAGTTTTTTGTTTAGTTTTGTTTTGCTTACAAGCCTTGTTTGCAGTTGTAAAATCCAGCAGGAAGAAGCAAGTTTGTACAACATGCCTGGCTGAGGGAGTGGGTTTTCCACAGCATCCCAGGGGCGTGTAGAAGCAAATACGAATCAGGGCACTTCTGTGGACAGTTCTGAGGAAGAAAGTGCAGGTTTCAGAACAATGGAGTCTGCAAATGTCTCACTTTATCAGGAATTAGTTTTCTGTCAAGACCTAGGCTTCCAGGAGAAGATCTCAAGATATAAATGTCTCGAGTGGTGTAAGATTTACTATCATACAGGATAATGTTGCAAAAGCCATATGCAGGTGTGTGAAAGACATTGCCTGCATATAGTCACCTCTAATTCATATCTGATTTCCACAGCAATTAAAATCCGTGGATAGGCTTGCGATTTTCCCAGGAAAAAAAAATAAAATCAAACCAACCAACTCTTGATTGAGGGTCTGTCTTTAAATAGCGTAGGGGATAGTGGGAATAAAGCTAACAGCAGAGCAGTTGTTCAGTCAGGATCCTGCCTCCTGCCACAGCAAGGGCTATTCAGGGAGGTAACCCGACCTGCCTGCGGACACAATCTGCAGCCCACCGAGCATGAGGCTGGGCCGAAGGCAGGCCAGGCTGGCATATGGGATTGGTCTTTCATTTCTCCCCAGGAGGATGCTCAGTGCTGCTACCCCGTTAGCAAGGCTCGGGGACAATACAAACCAAGAGGGCCATTTGCGTTCCGTTCTTTTAATACTGGCATATTTTCTTAGGTTGCTGCCCAAGGTAAACTGGCAGCTATGCCAAATTAAACCGCTGCCATCTCCCACCTTGATTACATTTTTCCTAACAACGGTATTTTATATAAGGCTCATGTTCCATATCCACACTGTACCCAGCCTTGGGTCACCCTTTAGCTTTCCTAAAGGTCAGCTCTGCACAGTACATTTGAAAACTGGTGTGATAACCCACATTCTTCAGGTGCCAACCCCTCTACTGCGTGGCTGTGTGGAGTCAGGGGGGTGGATCTGCTGGCCAGCAAGAAACACAAGCTCTATGAAACACTTCCAATGAGCACCAAGGCCCAGCACAGCCCTCCTTGGTTTGGTTTAGTCGTTCGCCCTTTACTGGGCTGCCTCACGGTGCTTCCTGGGGCGCTCTGGCAGCGGTAGCTCCCTCAACCCAAGCACGAACTCCAGGCGAGGACTGCCACCCTGGGGCTCGGCGGGTCAGTAACACTAGAGAGAAGGGTCCGGGGGAGGCGGGGGAGGCAGGTAAAGCCGGAGCAGGCCGCAGCCCCCACGCCACCGGCACCTGGCAGGGGAGGCTCTGGGCCGGGCGACGAGTCAGGCAACCCTGGAGCAGGCAGGAGGAGCCCTCAGGGCCCGGAGCAACCCCGTGCGAGGCGCAGGGGCTCCACAGAGCCCGCTCAGCCCCAGCAGCCCCCCCAGACGCCGCGGCCTCGGCCTGCGGCCGTCCGAGACAGCGGCCATCTTGGGGCTGCCTCAGGGGCGCGGGAGCGCCGGGCCCGGCCATTGGGGGAGGCGAGCGGCCCCGGCGACGTCATCACCCCGCGCCCGCACCCGCCATAGGGGGAGAAATGGTGGCTGCGGGGCGGTGGCTTCGTTCCTTCCTCCCGCTGGGCCGGGGCTGCCCTGCGCCTGCTTTCCGGGCCACATGGCCTCCCTCCTGGCGTCTCCAGGCAGCCTGGGGAGGTGCCTGCCTGGCCCTGGGCAAGGTGGAGGCAGGTGCGGAGGAGCCTGCACTGGGGAGGCCTGGTGGGTGAAGGGAAGGGATTCCCTGTGCAGGGGGTGCTGGGCTGCCCCTTGTAGTGCCCCTGGGTCACCTCGTAGCTCAGCCGTCAGGGGACAGAGGGCAGCTACAAAGAGAGGAGAGTTGCCTGTCTAAAAGCATGTCCAGGGAGGGACAACGTGTGGGCAAGGCTTCCTTCCCACTTTGTGTGGGTGTGGGGAGGAGCATTGCAGGCTCACGGCTGCTCCTAGGCAGGGCCCTTTGCCTGGCACAATGCTGGTGGCTCTGTCTCTGCTTCCTGTTGGCAGAGCTCAATACGTTCAGGCATGCTATTTGCCACTGAGAAGTGGTGGGAGGAGTACGGGCACACTCTTGGAGTGAAAAGCAGGTATGAAGAAAACCTGTGGTCACTCCACCGTTGCATCCTTAGAGTTGGTATCATGTTGGTTTGGGGTTTGACAGTGCTTTGCTTTCTGAGTTCAGGGAATTCATGTCAACTCACAGTACCATGGTTTCTGTGCTGGGAAGTGAAAGATGGTACATGGGTAAAAGACTGCCAGATCGGAGCCCAAGAGCCTCGCAGGTTTGGGTAGATAACTTTTGGGTGACTTTCTGTCAAGGAAAGGCAAATGCTGTTGGTGCAAGAGAGAAAGGGCTAATTTTGCAAAATCGTGCATGCATGTCACACATGATGATAGAAGAGCTTCAAGTCATGGTAGCAATTATACATCGATGTGTAGTGTAAAGCAAAACCAAGCAACAATTATCTGCTAATTCTTTTCCTGCTCATCTGAGGCAGCCCCTCTCGGAGCTCTTGCTGCTTGCAGTTAATGATACACTTGAACTGGAAGTAAAGTTGGGGGATGTAATGTTTATCAAGACTACAATGTTGCTTGAGTGGAGATAGGATTTCACTTTGAGTGTCACAGTTTGAGGAGCTGGAGAACATACTAACATGTATCGTGGTGCGTTATTTCCCATGTGTTCTTTGTACCTATCATTTCTTCTGCAATTTGTATGACTTCTTGTTTAAATGACAGTGATGAAGCTAATCTTTTGGATTAAAAAAACCCCAAACAACAAACTTGGATTTTTCTGGTTTAAATGATTTTTCTATAGAAATGGCCCTGAAACTGTGTTTGTACCATTGTGAACTGTCTCTCAGAAGAGATGATACACAGAGGAAAAATAATATTTGCAAATAGTTTAATTCAGCTTTTATACACGACTTAGTACAGTGTCTGTTACTTTTCATGCTGACACCTGCACAGGTGTCTGGACCCACACCAGATAGTCTTCAATTATTCTGCTGTATTGCTGCTACAGTGCTTCTTATCCCTCTTAAGAGAGTGGTTAGTATATCAGTGGCAAAATAGAGACTCACTTAACGCCAGATATTAACCTATAGTCAGGTACACACAGGTATCTGGCACTTGCATGAACCTCTCATGATGTTTGTGAGCTAAAGGTGTGATTAGTTGAGACTGATGAGACTAATTTGCAAGAATGCTTCTGAATGGAAATTTATGCAGTACAGGTTCTGGTTGTTCTCTGATCAGTCTTCCTCCTTGAACCAGGACTAAAAGGCACTTCCCAAATCCAGTCCCCTGCTGTTGAGACATTCTTAAACTTTTCAATCTCCCTCTTAAAACTAATTAGGTTATTTTGCTTATGTTATTCCCACTGTGAGGCTACCCCATACTCTGAGCTCTGATGGCTAGACATGTTCTAGTTTCCAGTCTGAATGTATTCATAGCAGGTATAATCCCTTTTGTCCTTGTGCCAAACTCTTGCTTTAGTTTAGACACTTCTTCTCCCTCTGTAGTGTTTAGCCTTGGTGTCTGTGCAGAGCGCTGTCACATATTGTCTTTTCCTTTACTTTTTAGGTCAAATAAGGCAGGTTCTTTTACAGTCTTCCCCTAACATAAACACTGCAGGAACTCATCTCAGAGAATATTGCATCTGACATTAACCTGTTTTTCAAGTGGATGACCAAAATTACTCGGTCTGCTGTGTAATGCACCAGTGTTTTAGAGAAAAGCATTGGCAAATCTTTATCTCTTTTATCTCTTCCTGATAATTTTAGGGTAATGTTTACCATTTCTGTCACTCTCTTACACCAATTCCTAGTTTTGAAATCATTGTCAGCTGGCAGTAAATACACCCATGGACTTCATTTGCTGTTAAATGCAGTTAGTCAAACAGAATCATCGGTGCTGTTGGGCTCCAGCTCTCCTGTGTTGATACTGTCCAGTACCATGGAGTTTTACAAGTATTTAGGAGCAAACAAGTAAAAAAGATGACTTCAAGATGGAAAACCGTAATAGACCGTTTTGGGTTTACCTGCAGTTTCTCACAGCAAGAGTGGTGAGTCAATGGATAGAGGATATCCTATCCAGACACAATTCTTGCAGTGGCTTCAATGCTTTCTTCTGGTTTGAAAAGAAAGCATGCAGTGCATTTAGGTATACGTGATTTTGGTTCTGTGTTTTCCTGACAGAACCCTGGAAGGGAATTTGGTATTACTAGTACCTAATTGTCTGTGTTCAGAAAAGTTTTTTTTCAAGGAAATAAGTTGTATTTTAACAACAGTATGGAAAAGGATCACAATTTATAGTGATATAGAAACTTAATTTGAGTAGTGGATATTATGTGATGGATTTGTATGTGTGTAGTACTATGTAGACTCAAATTAAATAATGAAAATCCAAATTAATATCTATAACATTTGGTTAATCTTGAATTGCTTTGGAACTATTTGTGGATTTTTAGAAAGTGTCTTATGGTGCTCAAGGTGCGGAGAAGTTATACTCCTCCAGATTTGCAGTCATCTTCCACATTTATCCTCTGGGTAGCAACTGGGAGAGGAACCCATTGTCTCCCTATGCAGACATTAAGATTTTGAAGGGATATTCTTTATTGGACATGGTTAATTTTGAACTGGAAAATCACATTACAATTGCATCACATTTTCGTGTAAAAATGGTGTTCCATAGATTTGCAGCCATGCTTTGGGTTTATCTTGGGTCACAACAATCCCATGCAACGCTACAGGCTTAGGGATGAGTAGCTGGAAATCTGCTTGGCAGAGAGGGATCTGGGGGAGTTGGTTGATGGCCGGCTGAATATGAGCCAGCAGTGTGCCCAGGTGGCCAAGAAGGCCAACAGCATCCTGGCTTGTATCAGGAATAGTGTGGCCAGCAGGACCAGGGAAGTCATCCTTCCCTTGTACTCAGCACTGGTGAGGCTGCACCTCGAATACTGTGTTCAGTTTTGGGCCCCTCACTACAAGAAGGACATTGAGGCATTGGAGTGTGTCCAGAGAAGGGCAACGAAGCTGGTGAAGGGTCTCAAGCACAAGTCTTATGAAGAGCAGCTGAGGGAACTGGGGTTGTTCAGCCTGGAGAAGAGGAGACTGAGGGGAGACTTTATTGCTCTCTACAACTACCTGAAAGGAGGGTGTAGTGAGGTGGGCATCAGTCTCTTCTCCCAAGTAACAAGTGATAGGATGTGAGAAGAAATGGCCTCAAGTTGCAGCAGGAGAGGTTTAGATTAGATATTAGGAAAAATTTTTTCACTGAAAGGGTTGTCGAGTGTTAGAACCGGCTACTCAGGGAAGAGGTTGAGTCACCATCCCTGGAGGTATTTAAATGACAAATAGACAAGGTGCTTAGAGACATGGTTTAGTAGTGGACAGGTACAGTTGGACTCGATCTTAAAGGTCATTCTCAACCAAATGATTCTATGAAAAAGTTGAAGTTTTTATACATAGGTAGTGACCCTTTTATGTCTAGAATATCCTTGCAGATGAAATATGTAAGGAGTATGTTTGAATAACGTGTGGCATGTATGTGTGCCACGTGTTCTGTGCACAAGTGCTCCTGCATCTGTCATCACCCCTGTTCTCTTAACAGCTAATCCTGGTCCTCTCCTGTGGATGTAAGCGTTGTTTCACAAGGGACAGCAGATTCCTGCTTCGAGGAGAGATCTGTTAGATAAAGCACAGATAACTATTCATGAAGATCTAGGACTAGAAGGGAATTCTGGGTCGTCTTGTCCCATCTCCCACTTTAGTTAGGCAGTCAGTTCATCAAACTTCAATGCCAGCCCTCCAGTGCTTTCTCTTGTGACGCTGGTACTGCTACTTGCTCCTTGACTGTCCAAAATGTTAATCTAATTTTGGATCTAAATTTATTCATGGAGATTTGTGGCTTTTGTGTCATTTTTGCACTTTAGCTTTTTTTCTTTTTCATCCTGTGTGCTTGCCATTTTGATGTGCTTATAAACAACAATCTATGCTGGTTTTGTCTGGTTTTGTGTAATTGTTTTTCTATTTTCCTGACTATCTGAAAAGCACTTAACACACCTCTAATAGGTAGACCTCTTATTTCATCAGTGTGGATGACCATTTATTTTTTCACAGCCTTCTAGGTTGCAGTTCATTACACCCCCAGATACAGGAATGTGGAATTATCTCCTGAACTAGAAAGATAAATGTAAAAAGTACTGGGTTTATGTAGCAGAGTAAGCTTATAGAATTCACTACTACAGAATGTCACTGAAAGTGAGTGCGTTGTGGTATTAAAAAAATAGAATAATACTTTTTGTCATTCTGGAGTTTTCTTTTGAATATTTTCATTAATTCTACTGGGTATATTGATCTTCTCTCTGAAGAGGACACTAATTGCACTGGTTTAGTGTTCTATAGGCATGTTATCTCAGAACGCATCCCAGTCCCTATGTAGTGCATATGTCTTGCCCTTTCCTTTTGAGCGGCTCGAACTGTATCATAAAAAACGGGGTCCTAAAGTGATACGGATCTTGGGTCTGGCTTTTGACAAGCTGATGGGTTCTCCTGAAAACTACAGGTGGGAATCTGTTACCGTTGCCAGTCTGACGAGTGTATGGAAGAGAAATATCTTCTATTCCTGGGTCTGATGTGCAGTTTTACAGCAGCACTTGTTCTCAGGTTTCAGACCTCACATTTGTCACCCATTTACTGTATAGACCCAAATCGGTCTCTATGTCTTTGTGTTTCACTGTTCCTCATCCATCAGTCAGGAGTGGTGTGTCTGCTTAGATTTTTGTGTAATCAAAAATGTACTCATGTAGCCCCTGGCCAAATGAGTCCCTTTGTTCCTGGCTGTGACCACTGGGCTCCACAAGACCAATATTAATTGTGAACAGAAAACTTTTCATGAGGTTTGGGGGCTAATTGGATGGGATTTTTAACATAAACCTTGACGTGGTTTTGGAACTGAAGTCTATTCTTGGTCTGGCATCAGCAGCACACTACTTCTGTGTTGATGTTCCTCCATCCAGAGGTTACCACTGAGCTGAGTTGCCATGCTGCAGCTAAGTAACCTTTTCATCACAGAAGAGTGATTCAGCGGTGTAAACAAATGCGCTGAGGTAGTCCCATGATTAAATGACAGATGATAGAAACTCTTGACTATGAGCGTTGACCATCATGGTTTGGGGAAAATTGCTGAGTCTACAAGAGAAAGACCAGTGTGCTGAAAAGCCATGGTTTTCTCCATGGTGTTTTCTATTGAAGTCAAACTATTTTGCAGGGAGACCTGCCAGAAAAGCTTAGCTCACTGGTTGAATTTTCATGGGACCAGATGTGGAGCTGAATGGGGCCCCATGTCTAATCAGACACTGATGTGTGCATCTGCCTGCTTTATAACCTGGCTTGTGAGCTCCTCCAGTGTGCACCGTGCTGCCAATACCTATGTACTGGGCTTCACCTATTTAATAGTGCTTTTCCTCTTGGCTGGTGCTCAGGAGTTGGCAGTCTGGCTCCCCTCCATCTCTCCTTGGGTGTAGAGCTGGGCACTTTCCATTCTTGGCTGGCAGTTAGGAGGTTTGGCAGAGATCTCTGATCTGAGTAAATATATGTGAGGACATCTCTTCATTGCAGAGCTGTATGGCATTGCCTTCCCTAATCAATAATGAAAGAAAGATCCCAGGATGTGTGGAAATGTGTCAGGGGTCAGAAGGTGAAGGATGTTGTTGTCACGAGCTGAGAAAGATGTCAGGGTTTTTGTGCACACTATTCAAAGGCTGTGTTAAAACAGTAAGTCACTAGGGAGATATTCTACTAAAACAACTCTGTCTGTGTACATAAAATCTCCAGCTCCTAGTCCGTGCAGGTAGTGTTCGATGAACTGGTGATGAAAAGGAATTAGTTGGCTGGTAATTCATCTAAAAGATTGGCAGAGGATTTTGCAGGCTTACACCAGAGCTGGCTGGAGACAATAATCTCTTTTCTCGAAGAATGCTGAGGTCCTGACGCCCAGCTCGTTGGAATGAAACCTGAATGCTTTTTAATTCTCCGTGAGAGATTTTTTTTTCCTTCTTTGGTTTTTGTTTTTAGGAAGGAACAAAATGTTTCATTGTGATTTTGTCAATGATTTTGATATAATGGACTAAAAGAGTAAATGTCTTCCAAATCCCAAAGCCTTTTAAAAGAAGAATTCCATTCAAAACACATCAGAGCTGTTTTCTCCCCTGAATTTTTGCTGAAATTTCATTTTAAGCAGAAGTTTACACACTTCAATGGCAGCGTGGGTTCCCTTGCTGCAATGATGTGCAGTGGAGAATAACTGCAAACAGGATTTATTTTTTTTGTCCTGTTGTACTTTATGCTGTCCTGGAGGGGAAAGGGGTTGGGGGGAGGAGGTTTGCATCCACTTGGCAGCCTTGTACTGTGCCAAAGCAGTGTAAAAAGGCCTCAGAGTGAATAAGAAACAAGAGAAATCTTTGGGTTTTAACTGCCCCTGGATGAGAGAGCAGGATTCATCGATGCCTTACTGTACTTTTACACTTGTGCAATCCCACTGCAAACTGTAATAGTACAGCAGGGAAAGAAAGAAGAGGTTAGTACAGTGCAGCAGAGCAGGCTGCAGAGAGGAGGCTCTAGGTTCTTGTGTCCTAGTGTCCTGATGTGCCTGGAAGGAACAGACTTAAATGACAGATGTTGAGCTGCCCAGAAGCTCTGGTGGGTTCTGTTTCATCTTTCTTTTCTCTCTTTCTAGTCAGACAGAAATGAGACCTCTTAGCATCCACAGATTCCCCCAAGGACTGGTCTGTCATCTGTGGCTAGCACTGAAACTCGGCAGCCTCCTGACATGCATGTTGGGACCCTCATTGGCTCAGGTCAATGTTCACTGACTTCCCTCTGAGATGTGGAAAGTGTACAGAACAAAATACTTTGCCAGGAAACTGAAAGGCTCTGCAGTGCTCATTTCTGGGTCAGCTGCTGGCTTGCAAGGTGGCCTTCAACAGTTCACTTTTATCTCTTTGTGTACCAAATTTGTGATGAGGAAGATACTATGTTAAATGTTCTGGTTGAGGAATGCTCCCAGTGCTATACCAGTAAGTGCTGGTATTTTTCTTCTCAAGAGTAACACTGATTATAGACTTTTTAATCTTTCAAAGATGTGGTTTGGTACTGTGAAGTAGGGGGGATAGCTTATTGCTGAAAATGTTTTGGTTTTCATGCATTCCTGGATGTTGGTTTTCTAGAAACGTGCAGTAGGTGGACACTAGAGGGCTTGCTCACATCCCTCCCTCCGGTCCCACCCACGCAGATCAGGAAGGTTGTTCAGCCAAGTAAATCAGGTTCTTACAGTGGCGTTTAAGTTTTGAGGGGAGGAACTGCGCAATATAGAGGCATAAGGCTCTGCTCCCCTTCCATCTCAGATGGCGCTGTATGAGAAAATTCTGATATATCCAAATATAGCTGGGAAAAGATTAGTTTGTGTTTGGGACAGCCTGGGAGCAGCATGCAATCCTCTTTCATTTATTCAAAGAGCACAGTTATTCACCAGACCATTTCCATTAATAAGTTCAGTTCTGTAGTTGTTTGGGTTTTGGTGTTTTTTTTCCTTCCCCCGCTGCCTCACCCCCCACTTACGTTCTTACACCAGCATTTTCCAAATCCAAAAGAATTGGTGAATTTTTTCTAATGATGTAAATCTGTGTATTTGACCTCACTGAAGCAGTGTTGCTGTCAGCCTGTTTTTTGAACCAAAATGAAAAAAAGCTTTTTTTTGATGCTAGAATCAGTATTTTCTGTGTAAAGAGTTAAAATAACATAAATTGTACTCCCTGAGTCTTGAGACAAACCATAGAGTAATACTTATTTTTAACATTTTTCCCTCTTGTTAGATTTACCAAATTTTGACTTTTAAAGGGTTGTGTTGTTTTGTTTTGTTTTTTTCATATCTAAGACCTTTTAAGGTGACATTCTTAGGTAGTTGTGTAAATACAGTCCTGGAAACTTGAGCCTTAAGACAACTCTTTAATATGCTATATTCTGGAATAGCTCTACTCTAGGGGAAAAAAACCCAACAAACAGCATGGAGGTAGCACAGAGCTGTGTACTCAGATGCTGCACACTTGATTTCTAAAATTAGGTTCTGAAGTGTATATTTGATAATGATTAAAAATTTGGTAACATTTTTTCAGTCATGTTATGAAAAAAAACTTCATGAAAGGCTGTTTCTACATTTCACTGAACTGTCTTCTGAAGCTATCAGCAGTTACTCTTAAAGACTTCATCTAAGTTCATTTATAAATGCAATTGAAAAAATAAAGGAATAGACTGATAGAGTTAGATTTTTGTGGTTTTATATCAGGATCTCAGCTTCCATTTAAACATAATTTTCAGAGAGTCTGCAGTTAGTGATTACTCTTTCTTTGCAAGCATGTTGTTAATATTGCCCATATGCAGCTGCTGTATTAATATAGTCATTTGGCCATGTTACCCTGATACATCTGCCGAGCTGTCGTTCAAACTGAGCAGGGTGGAAATGCCAAGCCCTCCCTTCCTGAATGGAGTTCATCAGTGGCCAGGTACTCTTGAGATACTAAGATCTCTACTTCCACATGCTTTCCAAACTCTATGGACTAGATGAATTTCATTTTTCTCTGGGGAAGAATAAAGTTGTGTTTATCACTGAAGACCAACCAGACAGGAAAGCAGAACATCTGTGGCTGAAATGTGCATGCATATAAGCTGAATGAAATTTCTTGAGCATGGGAGTTTGGCTGTGATAATCAAGTTTAACATCTTTCTTGGTTGTTGTTTCTGTTGGGGTTTTGTTTTCTTTTCCCTAAAAGGATGAGGGGCCTTTGAGAAGACTGCTCAATGTGAAACAAAAAAAATAAGGAACTCTGTTAAAATCAACAGGGTCTCTTTTATCTTCTTGTGGTTTTTAGAAATCTGATTTTTAATTATGTCCAGATTTTTAAAACTCAACCTTTTTCAGACAAATGTTCTGTTTGATTTGAATCCAGATGTGTCAGTGACAGAAGAGATTGTATTGGAGAAAGAATCAGTGGTGGGGAGGTGGCAATGGGAAGCAGTGATGAAAAAAATTCTGAAATAATTGGTTTCCTCTTTCTTCGACTGAACTGGAAATAATAGATTTGACAGATGATCTAAAATTTAGAAGTGTTCTACTAAAATTATGTAGGAGTCATCCATAGCTTTGGGTGGGGTTTTTGGCTTTTTTAATGCATCAAAATGAACTAGAAGAGCCTCCTAGTAAAGAGGGAATACTTGAAAAAGACCAGGGCTCCAACCTATCAGTTAAAGCACCTATCTGGGAGAGAGGTACTGGGCTCTCATTTCTGCACTAGCAGCAGTTCATGGGGTTTATCCAGTAAATGTTTACTGTAAAATACAAAACAGTGCTGGAAACAGGGTACAAGAGTTATCTTTTCTTTTTTTCTGGGAGTTGTGTCCAGACCACTGGGCTATGAAATTATTTGTGCTTTCTTTTTCCTGTAGAAAGTCTTGAATTCCTTTCTCCACACCCTCTGCAAGAGACTTGAGGGATGATTGATTTGATTTCATAGGATTTGTGTGTGCGCATACACAGAAGAGAACAGACAAATCCAAGCAGCTCCACTGCAGAAGAGGAGGCAAAGTGCCTCCGCAGTGATGGAGAGTAGGCTGAGAAGAAGAGAGAAGCCTGCTAGAGTAAGAGCAGCCAGTTTCTCCTGCAAAGGAGACTAGAGGGGCCAGGGCAACAGCAGATTTTCTCAGAGGAAGGAGCAGTTATGGGAGGCAGCAAGAAAGCAGGTGGGATAAACGCAGCAGTGAAGCAGCCTGGGAAGACTGCTGAAGGGCCAGGGCTGGCAGAGAAGAGAGGCTGGTGCAGAAAGAGCAGAAACAGGGGAAAGGAATTCTTTCACGGCTGCACCTTCGTAGGCTCCATCAGCCCCGGGAGGGCAATAGCACTTCCTCCACCTTACAGCAACAACCTTTTCACGTGCATCTGTAACCAAATAAAAGTTGCCAATGGGAACACCGCAAACACAGATTTTGTTTCAGTTAAACCTCCAGGCAGGTGGAATGATTGCACTAGCAGTTAACTACAAGCATTTAGTTGTAGGTGATATTAAGGTTGCCTGAGTAACTTTGTAGTCCATGGAGGTGTGAGGACCTTAGGATAGGCAGGCTCTGGACTTGAGTGTTGTGGATCCCTTTCTAGAAGTCTCCAGCACTCTCTGTTGCCTGTAGGGAGCCTGGCTTAATACCAGGCAGTGTGACTATTGCCATGTGCTTTCCCAAATCAGGGGAATATCTGATCTCAGTCTGGTATCAACAAACTAAAAACACAAGAACTTTTTTTTAGTGTGACATACCTAGGTCTGGACCATCACTGGACCTATTCTAACTTGCTCTTTCCACTCATGTTTAAAAAAAACAAAACAAAACAAAAACCCCCAAATCAAACCCACAACACACCACACCAAAAAAAAAAAAAAACAAAAAAGGTTTTTAAGGCTTTTTTTTTTTTTTTTTTTTATAATTGCATCCCCTGAGGTTCAGAGTGGAGCAGTGGGCACAGATGACCACCCCATACTCTGCTGGAGATTGGGTTGTTTGCAAGACATACCCTAGCCGTGCCACTATTTGCTCAAGTACGCAGCTGAACGCAGTGCTATGTGCAGCGTGCTCACCTCGAGATGGTGTTTCCATCCAGCCTGTCTCACCCTGTTGGCTCTGGCTTTGCTTTACCCACTATCTAGGCTGTTACTTAACAATACGGTTGACTGGTTTAAAAACAATCATATCACTGGGTCCCCCCTTCAGTGTGTAACGAGAAACCTTTGACCACAGCACTGGGGAATAAGAGGCAGAATGGCTTTGAAAGTTAATGTGCTGCCAACAACCAGCCTTGCAGCAATGGGTTAAGCGGGGCCATCCCTCTAGACTGTCACTCACCAGACTTTTTCTTGACTTGACCTACTAGGATTTTTCCCTCTCCTCCCACCCCTTCCTCTTCTCTTCTCTTTTTTTTCCTCTTTATTCTTTTTCTCAAGTCTCTTTTGATTTCATGCTGGCTTTTTAAATTGAGGATAAAGTTAATTCACCGCACAATGCCGCAGCTGGAATGAAATACGGGCAGTCGCCCATGTGGAAGGGAGGGCTTCATGCTGGCTGGGGGTGGCTTGTTGCATCTCCTAAGGCCACTGCGGGCTGTCACTGATTTATTGATAGTGCCTCTAGCGACAAAGCAAGAAGTTAACTAATTATGAACATATGGTTCAGCTCATGCTTGACTCTGCAGCCACCTTGTTAGCCTGGAGCTGCCTAGGTGTTCAGAAGCAGGAGAAGAGGAAAGTTTTGGGTGGAAGGTGTGGTCCAAAGTCCTACTGACAAGCCAGAGGGAGACTTGATTGATCCTAATCTATTCTTTTTGTTAAGAGGCAGCATGCTGCTGCCAGGAACAGCTTGGTAATAACAGATTTGTGGCCTCTAAGTCCTTGTGGTTATAGTCAGCACGCGACACTCGGTCGGCTCCTTGCATGCTCTGTACTTAATTGGTCTCAATGATGGGGTCTGAAATGAGATGGTAGTTCAAGGTGCAACACATGCTATACCTGAAATTGCAGCCTGTGAGCTGCCGCACAGATGTCAGCTTTTTACCAGTGGGCTTACCACTGGGGACCTGGAGGGTCCGTACAGAAAGGGACAAGAGACGTCTGAGAGGACCCTGCAGATTTTCAGTGCTTAATATAGAATTAATTAGAAGAAAATTTAGAGAGAGAGTGTGACTCGTAGAGGAACAAGGAGGGAGACACACACAGAACTTGTTAAGAAGTTCATCAAGGTGGATTGCAATTTTGTCTGCATTGAGTGGTCAGCATGCATAGTCCGGACACAGAGTATTTAATGGGAATTGATACCAGCTAAAGGGGGGAGGAGGGTGTCTCTTTCTGTCCATCTGTTGGTCTTTCACAAGTGAATTGGGCTATGCCACAGGATTCAAAACAGTGTAGTTAGAGGATTTTTTTTTTTTTTTTTGAGGGGCATACATGGTCTCCAGGAAGAGTGAGCTTATTGCTGTTTGGTCTTTTAAAACAATTTTAGGGTTCTTATAGTTTGCTTGACTGGAAATGCTGAGCATGGAAAGATAGCAATTTTAATAAGACATTAGAAAGAACTCCAGGGATGAATGTTTTGACACAGCCAACAAACAGATTATCTTATGACTATCTAGACAAAGCAAAAGTGGGTGGAGTAGGCTATCTGTATCTAGTTTTGGTCTTCACAGTGCAAGAAAGTTGTTGACAAACTGGAGAATCTAGCAGAAGGGCCACTAAGCTGGCCAGGAGGCTGGAGAACACAAGGGCAAGGGAGCTGGGTTTGCTTAGCTTGGAGAAGAGCGCTAAGGAAGTCTGATGTCAGTCTTCCACTGCCATGGGGGAGTGTAGAGAAGACAGAGGCCAACTATTCTCAGACATGCACAGTGAAAGGACTTGGAGTAGTCAAAAGCTGGGACAAGTTGTATTTCAACTAGATATGAGGGGAGGGAAGAAAAAAGAAAATCGAACATGATAAGCTAGAGAGGCTATTCACTCAGATACAGCTGTTGCTTTTCTTAGCAGAGGCTGTGGTTAGCTGGTTAGAGCAGAAATGACTTTTGAGGCTACATAAGTGCCTGTCCCTCAGCTATTTCTTATCACCTCCTGTGAGAGGATGCTGCAGCTGCAGGTGAGTTGGGGACCAGAATGTGAGGCCCTTGGGAGATGGTCGCGCTGCTGCTGAAGGTGGTTTGAGCTTACCTGGCTGACTGCACTGCTGCAGGTTGGAAGTACTGATGTAGCTTGTACTACAGATTCAGGGTATCTCTAATTAACAGTCATCTAGAGGAGGTGGAGGGATAAATTCTCAGGCTATTAAAGCTGCTCTTACAGTGGATTTCTGACCAAAGCCTTGCTTTGTGTTTGCCTGTGGGGACCTTCTCTGGCTGAAAGTTTTGACTGCCTGTAACCAAATAAGGATAGTTACTTCTTGTTGAGATCCCTATGTCAGCATCTCTGTTGGGATATATACATAGACAAAGAACTGAGACTAAATGTTCAGGCTTAAATTCTCAATAAATTTTCATTTGTATCACTCTAGTAGTATGAGAAAGAGCTGAAGGAAGTGGCACTTAATCCCAGCATTACACCTTGTAAGTGTGTCTGCATGATGCAAAGCAGCTTTGGAGCAAATAAGAACCAGGATTTGGTGCTTCCCCATTTCTGTCAGGATCCACCTCTGCTCCATTCTTTGCTCAGCAAAGCAGCATGGACAGGGGAGACCTTCTCAAGGCAGTGTCATCATTCCTCACTGTAAAAAACAGCCACCTCTTTGGTCTGTAGCAAATGCAGGTTATTTCAAAAGATGAGACCATGTTCATGATAATTCAAAGGAATTGGACTCAGATTTGAAAGTGTCTGGGTAAGTTGGTGGTTTTGTACCAAACCAGCTGGTTAGGTTGGGAAAGGTTGGAACCCTTTCCAAAGGTTAGGTTGGAAAGGGAGCTGGGGGTGAACATTAGGATTTAGATGATGGTTCAAGAATCCTGTAAAATGCCCAGTAACATGTGAATTTGAAGTCCAATTTCAGACTTGCTGCCAGGGAGATCTCCTAGCTGCCAAGACAGGAGGAGCTTTTCTGATTTCAGATTGAAATTGTTGCTCCAGGGCAGACCTGTGTCTGAGTAGGAACAGTTATGTGGTTTAGCTGGTACCAAATGGAAATTGGGTAGCAGTGATCATAGTTTTCTGGGCACCTTATTTTCTCTAGAGTTGGTTGAAAGGGGGGAAAAAAAAAATCTAAGCAGAACTCCTAGTGCCAACGAATGAGACCAGCACATACAGATCAAAGGCAGAGATACTCTGTAGTGAGTCCCTGCAAAGTGAAAACCTGTGTTGTCAGCAAGTAACACCATGTTCCTGCCTGAGCGTGTGGGGGACATGGAGCTTCTTTACTATGTGAGTTAATAAAATGACTTGTCTCCTGGTGTAGATGTTGCACAAATGTTGCTACACCTGTAATTTTGTACTTAAAAGCCTATTTCTTTGTCTGAGAGCTTTACATCACTATGGACAAACTCTTTAGGTGAGTTCCCATACAGAATTCACTGATACTTCCCCGGTTGCTAATTTCCTTTGGCTTCCCAGCTGAAACCTGAATTCGTATCGGGACGCTCCTGTTTTGATACCAATTGCTGCTCCCTTTCCTGCCAAACGCAGATGTAGCCACTAGGATGACTTGCATCCTGCTGCAAGCAATATGTCCGATCTTTACCCTACAAAGGTATTGTTTAAAGGGCTCTGAAGATTTTGAACAAACTGGCCTGGCAGGGGGACTTTCAACTGCCCCTCCCTTATGGGCGCAACAGCCTGTGTTTGTAAACAGAGCCTTAGAGGGGTAGTGGGAGCCACTAGAGGACTGTCATCTGGTTAATTGGATGTCAGCTCCCTGGCGGGGATGGAGGCTAATGAGCCATCCTGCATGAGGAGAATGGCCCCGAGAGAAAGGCAAAGAATTGGACAGCAATAATCACATCTATGGAGAAGCCCAGAGCCCGCCTGTTGGGATAAAGGCAGAGCAGCATTTGGGGACAGAGGGCTTCCCTGTTTCGATTTTGTTAAACAGAGATTAAGCAGGTTCTGAATTTGTAAAGTTGAGATATTACTCATGCGTGTGTTTTAAAAGTGTTTATATGCATGGGCAATGGTCTAGTATACAATATAAATGCTTTCAGTCTATATATTTTGGTTGCCTTTGTTTTCTGAAAAATATATAATCATCTTTTAAAAGTAAAGAAATCAAAATGATATGTTAGTGGAGAGTTTAATGCAGGAAATGGCAAAAAGGAATAATAAAAGGAACATTGCAATTGCTACTTCAAGTTAGGAAGTTAATTTTTTTCTTGTGAAAAGACAAATGAAAGATTAAGTCCTTTTTGCTGAAAGCTGTCTTCTAAAATGATGATTTTTTTTTTCATTGAGAACCTAACATTACAAAAAAAAAAGTGAAGCTTTTTGGAAGTTAGCATTTTGTACATAAGATCATTTTATTTCAAAGAACATTTTGATTGAAAATATTTATCAGTGTAGTTACATGACTAAATAGAGGGATTTTTATTTTTATCTTTTTCAAGGGGGGAAACACGAATGACAGAGATTGGATATTGGCATTAAATTGTATAATAAGAGCATATGTTACAATTTAAAACTCTTCTGCCAAAGGAAAAGCTAATAAGAGAGAAATAGTCAGACACACAGAGAAAGGTAATATAAAGGTTAAAAGACTCATAGAAAGGATGGCTGTAAGAAATCCTGGGAAGTCATTAGACCTGTCTGTATGCCCTAAAATGAGCTGCTCTTTACCTAAGCTGTGCCTGATGGGTGTTCACCTAGCCAGCTCTTAAAAAAGAGAAGAATGGAAGATCCCTTGCCAACCAATTCCACTGTTAATGCCACTATTCTTACCTGCAGAGTTTTTTCTTGATGTTTAATTTAAACTGTCCTTGTTGCATTTTAAGTCCATTGCTTCATGTCCTGTGCTCCCTGAACAAAATTAATTCCCTTTCCTCTTTCAGAAACCTTTTCCATATTTGATACCTTCCTTAAACCTTCTCCAGAGCAACCACCACATGATTTTCTTCTTCTTTCATGGTATCCAGATCAGTGATCTTTCTAGTGTCTCCCCACAGGACTTTCTCTATTTGCTATTTATTATTTCCTGAACAACCAAGAGAAGGGCAGAGGGGGAGGGAAAGTAAAACAGGACCTGCTGTGAAGAGAATTTGTTAGCCAGGAGAACGTTTGTAGGTAGGAGTGTCTACTTAGTTTCTGCTAATTGGAGTGTCAGGGAAGTGGAGATGGTGCTGGTCATAGTCAAGCCACAATTGTCATCCTAAAGTTTCAGGACATCTCAGTTCTGTGTGGCCCACCCTCATCTTGTCCTCTGTAGCACATAAGTAGTGTGCACCCTGATCCTATTATAACTTGTGGCAATAGCACCAGGAAGACCTGTATGCCTCAGTGCTCCTAAGTCATTCAAAAATGGCAATTCATATGGGCTGACAGCCAACAGAGTAAATGAGGTATTGGCTTCTCTCCAGATTTATGCAACTTGCTGGATTTTATCAGTACTTCTCTGAGGTTTTCAGCATAGGCAGAAAAGCAAATAGGCAAAGTGGTGTTTCCCTTGGTCTACAGTCATCTGTAGAACAGTCCAAAACTGCTCTGAAACAGTTCAGGAAATACATCATCTAGTTTCTAGAATTGCTGAAGTATTGCATAGAGGCCTGGAACTGTGGGACTTCATGGATAGGGAAACTCTGTTTGGAAGGCTGTAGATCCGTCAGTGGCTGTGCAAATCATAGGAACTCCTGTTTGCCCTGGACTCCTGTTTATGCCTTCTAACAGCGTGGCTCTTTTGGAGATAAAGATTTCTAATGAGCCAGTATGTACAAGAAAAAGACAGCTTGCAGAGAGCTGGAGGGATAGTGTAGTTCCAGTTACCCAAGGGAAGATGAAGCACCATGTCACCTCCTTCCAGACCAAGAGAGAGTCACATTAGCTGGATAGCATGATGTATTTACCTAGCTGCCGCTCATACTAGATCTGATCTATGGAGCGAAATCAAAAGGCTGTCAATCCTGCACCAAATTAAAACAGAATCATGAGAATTAATGTGCTTTATAAATGCGGGTTAAGCACACTATAAGCACACTGTAATTACAGTCAGCTGCCTGGCTAGTGCAATCCAGTGGCACTGAGCTTAGGAATTAAGTTGAATATACAATTAATAGGAGCTTATATTAAAGGCATTAGTAGAGTTACAAAAGCTTTGTAACAACAGAGTGTGACCCAGCCTTGGACACAGACAATGGGGTTTTGTGTGCTATAATTAGCATGCACAAAACCTCCCCATTAACTCAACAGTTTTTCATTTGTTCTTTAAAGAATTGAGCAGTGCAAAGCACTTCTTGACCCATCAGAGATGGGAGCTGTGCTGTCAGTATGGAAGCATTGAGGATCTCAATGTTGTGTCCCTTTGGGCAGCTTGCGCCAGCTGGTCAGCTGAGATACCTGACAAAATTATTTACCTACAAGGTCAAACTCTGCCTCCACACTGCCTGTGCATGTTGGAGTGATACCAGGGCCAGCACACAGAGTTGCAACAAGCCCTCTGAAGAGCTGCTCCTCCTTTTTGTCCTCCTTACTCACCTGAAACAAGTGGATCTCAGTGCAGAGAAATATTTTGACCTGTTGCAGGACCTGAGAGTTAAGGGAGAGGAGCAAATGCAGGAGGAGGGAATGAATTTTCTCATATGCCAGCTGAAGTATTAGAAGAAGTCTTGCCTTGAATTTAAGACTAATATGGCAGTATTTGTGATCTGCAAGAGCTGGCATCTTTGAGATCACTCTGCAGGTCTAGGATAAAGCTGGAGAAAGATTGTACAAATTAAAGGTAGCAAGTTGCAGAAGTTGTGTGAAGAAACATGTATTTAGGACATCTGAACCTGAAGAAGGGAAGAAAAGCAGAACTTGAGGACTAATGGAAAGCCCTTTGGAGGCAAAGAATGTTCAACAGTGGTTTATTTGCTTTGAGTCCCACATGCAGCTTAAAATTCAGGTGAGGCTTAACATGTAGTCTTTTGGGGGAACGTTATCTATGTGACTACAGTGGAGTCTGATGTTTAAGGATCAGGAAACAGATTTGTGTTCACCTTCAGCTCAGAGAATGTGTAGCTGTGCTAATTAGCTAGTGAGGGACTCTACTTATGAGACTTGCATCACTAATGCCACTGGGACAGGACTGGCAGTGCGTGCAGATCTGTGGCAGTGAAGGACATGGTAATGCCCTGTATTTGCTAGGGTTTAAGGTATACAGACTTCAGATCTGCTCCTTTCATCCACTAAAGACTGATTTCTCCTCTTGCATTTCACTAGGATACCTGTGGTAAGATTCTTTCCCACTAAGCAGAACTTCCTGTCTTAAGAGAGAAGAGATGGCTGAGAATACCTGACAGGGTCTTTCTGTGTTAGGACAAGCACCTCTGAAATTTGGGAGCCAGATATGGAGATCATCCAGAGAGTAACATGTTGTTTCTGCCCAACCACTGACTCTTTTTTTTTCCCTCCTATTTGCTGGAAGTAAAATACAGTCAATTCCTAACTGCAGGTCTCTCATGGGAGAACCTATTTTGAGATTGTTTCACACTTAGGTTGACCTGTTTTTCCCCTTAAGATTTGGCCTATGCCTCGTGCCCCTCCAAAGCCCATCTGTATTCTCAAGGGAAGCTCTTCTCTCTCTCTTTTTGCTGTCATCCTGCAACTTTGGGGACAGGCATTAATCCCAAGGAATGTTATTTCTGTCAAAACTTCCCTGCTGCGTGACTTTGTGTGTGGACCTGAACGGCGTTCTAGTGCTCACCTGAGAGAGAAGCATCTGTTTTCAGGGGTCAGGTACCTTGTAGATAAAGTGACACTACTTTTCCTAGAAGAGCCGCCTTCTTTTGCACTCAGGTTTCAAAATTTTGCCATTTGCAGAAAAACTCGGTATTTCCAAGTGGCTGCACAGAAGATCAGAATCATTGGATGAAAATAACTGCTTATTGCTTCCTTTCTTTTCTATTAACTATGCAGTCTGTGCTGGAGCTTTTTACAAAGCACGCATTACTAGTGGCTCTGGCTTTCCTGTAGTGTACAAATATGTAATACAAATGACATCTGTCACGTTTGATTTGTTCTGGTGCTTAAGTTCAGGGAAGAATAGCTCTCACTTGTGATGGGAAGTTTTGAGTATCTCCCTCTGTGTTGAACTGTCTTGCAATTTGTTACGGTCAGTAAAGAGGGCTGCTCTTTGCTGAGGCTAAAATAGAAGTCCTACTAATGCACTAATTGCTAATACTAAATACAAAGGCAACGCTTCTACAAGTTCCTGAGCTACAAATTCCTCATGACTAGAAAAGTATATGGCTGAAGTATCACCCTGCTCTTACATTCTTTACTGGGCATCCTCTACTGGCTGCAGAAGAGAGGTTGTAGATCTAAATGGTCCACTTACATATTCATAAAGATTAATTGATTAACTTTCACCCCTTCTCCTCAAAATAAGGGCAGATTATCCAGCTGTGTGGTGTTGTGTTGCTTAATTTGTCCCAATGTTTGCCACTTCTCACCCTAAAGGTGGTGATAGCTGGAGGGTTAATGCTATCTAGGGTTCTGCCAGTGATGAGTTAGAAAAGGTGACTAAAAGTCTTCCAGCCTAGAGAATCGTTTGCTGTCTTATCATCTTGAACGGTGAAAAACCTTAAAAGCTCAAAATTCTTATTGAGTGACATTTTCACAATTAAATTAGAAAATGTAATTAGCTTTGCTTCTTATTTTGGTCTACCCTACAAATCTGCTTCAGGTTGTCTTGGGCTGTGGCTCCGTGCCACCTGGTTCTTGGCTATCTGTCACATAATACTCCCTGCCTAGTGTCACGGTCTGTACTGGGAGTGCAAAGACTTTCTCCTGTGCTGTTCTTATGACCTGTGACTTGTTCCCTCATTATTTTTTCCCTTTAAAAATTTTTCTCTTGTTGCCTGAACCTCTCAGTTTCTGCTAATTCTACCTTTTGTTCTTTGGTTTTGACATAATTAGTAATTTTATAAAGCTATTTGGCAGATGGTTTGCATGAAGCATAAGCAAATAAATTATTCTTGTTTTGCTTAGAATTGTAGGGGAAAGCAATGTTTGTCTAGATATGTTCTGATATGCATGTACTTTTTATTTGAACAGCGTGTATTTTTAATATATATTGGCGCAGGCATATATACCCAATCTGTTTTATCACACACTTGTGTGCACTCCTGTTGTGTGCCCTGAGTCCAGATAGATTTCATACACACAGTCTGACGGTCTGATTGTTGCTATTATGCTTCAGAGTATGTTTTCAAAAATAATTTCCTGCCACATTCCTGACTGTATTTGTAGGCTGAGTTTATCCTCTTCCCTGCTGTTCCATGATCTGCCCCTAGGTTACTAACAACCCCAACAGACAGCCTGGCTCATGCTACCTGCTGCTTAGATGCAGATTAACTCACTACCAGCCATATGGACTACCGACTTCACAAATTCCTCTCCTTTTGCTTTCTGCTCTCAGAAAAGTTAATGGACAGTTTGCTGGTAAAGAAAATGTAAAACAAAACCCCAAACCTGTGACATAATCACCTGGGCTTAACACAACTGGCCCCTCCATCTGCCTTTATGCTGGGATTTGTGCATATAAAGCAGAATGTGGTGCTGTGCGCAATGTGGGTTCATACTGGTGACTTTCCCTTATGGCATAGGTACTTGTTTACAATACAATGGAAATGGACAAAGGCATTATGCATATATTGCACACACATAAGCATTTATAACTTTATATTCTTAAAAAGATCCCCATTGAGGGGTTGGGCTTTAATCAGTAGTGACTCTCCTGGTTGTTTCTTAAACATTATTAGACAGGCAAACCATGTTCCAAGGTGATTTTCACAGTGAGTTTACAAGGTACGTATTGGGGCGGGGTGGATGTGGGGCCAGAAGAACAGAGATTTTTCAGGAGGTTTTGCTTTTTTTCAAGATGCTGTGACATAAACAAGGAGCAACCCAGAAGCTGATCTGTGTTACATTACTAGCGTTGCATCTCAAGATTTTATCAGAAAACTGAAGTCTTTAACACCAAGCAAGCACTGACTTTAGGGTGCCTTTTCTCAATATTATTTACTGTGTATTTTAGAGGTGGAGAGACAGAATGCTCAGGAATTACTGGGATGAGTCTCAGAAGTGCTCAGGGCCAGCATTAGCAAATGTTAGTGGTGTGCTCTGCCCCTAGCCTGTGGCTGGACCTGTTGTGCTTATGGATCCTGTCCAGGCTGAATGTGCATCAAGACTGAGTCCTGACTGACTCTGCTTGGGCTTCTTGCCATGTAGGGCAGATGAGGATATCCAAAAGAGGTGGTAGCATTAGTCTGTGCTCTCAAAAATGTGCCGTGCCGTCTGAGATGCAAGTGAAACATGCCTTAAGCCACCTGAGGCAATCAGTGGTCATGAAATACCCTTCCGTCACTGAGGCACTCTTGTGTTCAAGACTTCGATTAAAAGCATGCTGCATCCAGTCACTTGTGAATTATAGTTTATATCAGCAGTTTCTGGCATATGTTTATCTGCAGTATGTGCATTCACATATGGGTAATCTGATACATATAAATAAGTCAGATTATTTATTCCTGTTGCTTGGATATTTGTTTTGCTAAAACCTGAATCCTTAGTTTAACGCTAGAGTTAAGACTTACTTTGCATCATAGCTTGTAAGCATTAGCTTATATAGTCTTTCTGTTCCTTTGGTAAAGGACTAAATGGTTATTCAAATGAGGAGGACTTAAGTTAGCCCGTTAATACAGAACANGTCCTGACTGACTCTGCTTGGGCTTCTTGCCATGTAGGGCAGATGAGGATATCCAAAAGAGGTGGTAGCATTAGTCTGTGCTCTCAAAAATGTGCCGTGCCGTCTGAGATGCAAGTGAAACATGCCTTAAGCCACCTGAGGCAATCAGTGGTCATGAAATACCCTTCCGTCACTGAGGCACTCTTGTGTTCAAGACTTCGATTAAAAGCATGCTGCATCCAGTCACTTGTGAATTATAGTTTATATCAGCAGTTTCTGGCATATGTTTATCTGCAGTATGTGCATTCACGTATGGGTAATCTGATACATATAAATAAGTCAGATTATTTATTCCTGTTGCTTGGATATTTGTTTTGCTAAAACCTGAATCCTTAGTTTAACGCTAGAGTTAAGACTTTGCATCATAGCTTGTAAGCATTAGCTTATATAGTCTTTCTGTTCCTTTGGTAAAGGACTAAATGGTTATTCAAATGAGGAGGACTTAAGTTAGCCCGTTAATACAGAACAGTATCATTGGCATAACTGCTGTCACAGTTCCAGCAGTGCTGAGAGTACATGAATGTATACTTTTCTAAGTGCTTCTGGAGGGGTTTATTCTTTGAAAATTTTGGAAAATAAGAAATTTAAAGCTTTAAGAAGAATCAAGTGAAAAATACAAAATAATATAAACTTTAAAANAAAAAAAAAAAAAAAGAGTCCTCAAAATAGAGAGCAATGAATTATGTCTTCTTCAGTGACAGCATTCAAATTGGGATAGAATAAATGAAAAGGAAGATGCTAAAGTATAGATAGTTCTTATTTTCTGAATGATTGAGGGGTTTTCATCAAAAGATTTCTAATGTTTCTTTTTAGAAAAAAAATTCTTTCCAAATATCACAACTTATGATTACCTTTTGAGCTCTCTTACTGAAAATCCGTAGAAGAGGCAGGCATCATGTGTGAGAAATACTGAAAAAAATGTCGGGAGTTTCACATCAGATTGTGTATTCAACTTGTCTGATGCTTTGGTTCCTGCCAAAGAACCCTTGGAACCCAAGGAACACAAGGAACCCTTCCAAGCTGTAGTTGCTACTACAGAAACTAATAACATAAAATTGAAGCCAGGATCCATGCTTTTAACTGAATGGGATTTATAAGTGATTTTTGAAAGTGATCATAGAACCATAGAAGGCTTTGGGTTGGAGGGGACCTTTAGCGGTCGTCTAGCCCAACCCCCCTGCAGTGAGCAGGGACACCTTTAATTAGATCAGGTGGCTCAGAGCCCCGTCCAACCTGACCTTGAATGTTTCTAGGGATGGGGGCTCCACTACCACTCTGGTAGTGTTCCAGTGTTTCACCACCCTCATTGTAAAAAACTTCTTCCTTATATCCAGTCTAAGTGATGACTGGTCTGAAAGAGTACATGCATTTTTAATATGCTACATTTTGTAATATAAGTGCCTTTAAGTTATATGTACAGTCAGAGGCAAGTCTTCCTCCTGGTTTTATGCAAGCTGGTAACAGAGAAATGAGATTAAAGGAATGAGCTGGTTACCAGCTAGGTTCATTGAATGATTCTGCTGGGAGTATTGATGCTTATTCTTACCTGAATAGAGATGGGTAGAGCTAACTCTCATTCCTGGGGTGCTGGGGAGCTATATATATATATGGGGACATCTATCCTCCCACTTGCAGGCTCTATGACCGCGGTATGTCATTCTCTGTCGCTGGATGGATTTACCTGGGTGACTGAAGAGAGGGATCCTGACTTTTCACCCTCTGAGTTTAACAATGAAAATCCCTCACTTTCATCTCAAAACTAGATTAAACGTTTGTGGTGTTATTTAAAAAGGGGTGGGACTGTCCTTTGACTTCCCTGTCTTGAGCCAAATGGGTCTCACTCCCTTGGGTCTGCACGGCTGTTCTGGCTGTCTGAGGAAGCAGGGCAGAGGCAGGCCTGAGGGCAAGATAGGTTGGGAAAGAGGGAGTACAAATGTCTGTCTTTAGTCTTTGGGATATGGGAATTTTTATTTAGTTCTAAGGTTTGAAATACCTCTTCAGCAAGGAGGGAAACACAGACAGTGGCCCCAAGGTGTCAGTCCACAGTGTGGCTCTGCAGCCAGTGCAGTAGCACCCAGAGATGGTCAAGAACAGCAATTCATCTGGTTATTCCACAACATGAGCAATGCATGAGGAGAAGGGGTTTGTTGGTGTTTGCTGTGCTCTGCATGGCTTACATGCACTCTTAGCTGACTGATGGCATGGTCAGAGCAGACACGATGTACAGTTGTAAGGTCTTTGCCTCTCCGATAATACACATTCAGCTTGAGTCCTCTGTCCCATCTTTGTGTAATGAAAATTTCTCAGCAGGATGGTGACTTGTGTTGTGGCCCCATGTCCTTGGGAGGAGGGGCAAGGGGGAAGGAAGAGATTTCTGTATCAGCAAATACCTTGGAAGTGGATGCAGGATATTTAGTGAGCACGTGCAAGCCGCCATGAGAGCAACAGGGAACCAAAGTCTTAATGAAACCCTTTGACAGGAGGGTAAGGCTGGCTGGCCAGCGTCACTGGCGCTTAGCTCTGGTGCAGACGCCAGCCAGGCCCTGCTGAAATAATCCTCTTAGGGAAAGAAAGAGTAGAAAGCGTTTCCATCTGCTGCATGTTCTCTTTGGATGCAGCGTTTCCTATGTCCAAGTCTTCTGCATTTCTCCTTGTCTTCTGTCTCTGAGGCATAGCAGGAGCTCTTAGGAAGGGAGAAGCACTGAAAGTTGTAGCCTTCCTCATTTGGACCTGGATCTAACCATGGATATGGGAAGGAGTGTAATAAGAATTGGTCTATGTCCCATGAATCGCTTTCAGTATGGGCTGGCAGCCCTTACAGCCTGCCTTGCTGTCCCTGTACATCTGTGCTTTATTCCTCCTGTCTGTCTTCTCCAATGTTGGTTCACACTGCTTTTCTCTTAATATGGTTGCTTCCTTAAAGATCTCATGCAGAGTCATTCTGCTTTCCACAGGCTGTCTTCTAAAGTTCTGATGATGGTTTTGTACCTCTTGGGACTAAACGGATGCTGAGATCAGTATTCCAGGATGCTTCAGTTCTGGTACCAAAATCCCGAATCCAGCCACCTGTGTTTTAATGGAGGAAAGGAAGCTCTGATCTAGGGCTGAATTTTGCTAATCATAATCTGAAACAAAACTTCTTCGCTTTTTGTAAGAGGAAACTACAAAATCAGATTTCCCACCAAATTTGAAGAGCCTGAGCAGAGCTTCTCTCTGGCCACTATGAAACACAGACCTGGGTGATATTCGGTGCCTCAAGACTCTCTCAAAAGAATGTGTAATACCCAAAACCCATGGGTGAGGGTTTGCCATCTTCGCTCTAAAAGGACAGGTCTCTGCATGTTCAGAGAAAGAATCAAACCTTCACACCCTGTTTTTGCTTCCACTCCTGATTTTTTTTTTATTTTATTTTTTATGTTTTGGACAATCTTTGACACTTACTTTGTGGCATTAAATTAAAAGGTTTTTAGACTAATGGCATGCAGCATCTGTGGTGCACTGTGTGCTTGTCTGGTCTTAGTCATGTGGTTTTTGATCTTTGTACTGGCCAGGTCAGGTAAAGGAGCAGCATGTTTATTTCAATACTAAGCCGTCAGCAGATTATAGCAATATATTGTAAGGAAAAAGAGGTTCCTGAGCATTATTAAGTCTTTAGTTTGGGATTAGGAGGTTTTAAGACATATTTAATTAAACAGAGCAGGGACACCTTTATGAACTTGAAGTTGGGGTCAATTCACTCACCTAATATGCTCCATTTCTTGATTACACAAAGATGAAACAAATTCCATGTCCTACCTGGGGAGCTCTGGATGGGAATGTGAAGTTTCATCTCCAGACAGTTCAGTGCCCTGTCGGCGAGGCCATGATTAATAACCATGTCAGGGGGCTCTTGGTGATGGAATGAAATGAAATTGAGCCACGTCTGACAGTGATCCAGTGCAACACAGTGTGCTTTCATGGAGATGGTGGTC
The DNA here is from genome assembly GCA_013400535.1 of Scopus umbretta. Classification (NCBI taxonomy): domain Eukaryota; kingdom Metazoa; phylum Chordata; class Aves; order Pelecaniformes; family Scopidae; genus Scopus; species Scopus umbretta. Next base: position 24,883 of record VZTL01035699.1, on the reverse strand, counting down.
CTGGCTGAATGGACCTCATAAAAGAGGCCCTTCAGAGTTGCAGCAAGATGGGGGAAAGGGAGAGTGGGATCCAAAAGTTGTCAGAAGCTCATGATTAATGGAACCAGAGATAGGGGTTTATTTAAATTTGCCTTTGTGCTTGGCATCTCTTGGACTGTGATGAACCCCTTTGCTGAAAAGTGGTGAAATGGGTCAGATGCAATTAGAGCTTACCCCAACTGCCACCACCACGGTAACCAAACACAAACAAATCCTTTTCAGAGCTGTCTTGCATTTCTGATGGGTTTCCACTAGGTGCTTCCCACTTTTGCTTATTTCTGGACCCCATGGCTCAGTGTTCAAGCGGTACAAGGTTTGCAGATGAGAACACTGATTGTTCGTGTTACACCTGACAAGCTTTTCCTCTTTAAACCTGTATTCATACAGATGTGGACCTTATGTTTGTGAATTTTGTGCCAAATGCATAATACAAAAATTAAGCATGAGTATTTTATCATAAGAAATGAATGAATGCATCTGGATATTTGGGGATATTGCAATGAGTTTTGTGTTTTCTAGAATCACGTGTTTACAGAGCTTTAAACCCAATAGGGACCACCTTGCCTCTAACACCATATGGTTCTGTCAGTTTTCTTCTTAGTTCTCTCTACACTGAGATTTTGTATGTGATTAAAATATGCTCTCCCAAAAGGCACCCGCCCCGATTTTGGGTTACTAGGGGAGAGGGTAACTGTGTGAGAGACAGTTCCAGTGTTTAACCACTGTTACTATTTAAAGTTTTCACCTTCTTTCCATTGTGAGCAGTAGCTTCCAACTGTTGAATGAAAGATCCTGAATGTATCTGGAACTGGAATTATGCTCACATACAGCTGTTGGTCTCATCCCAGTCTTCTTTTTCGGTAGACTGAACAGACTTATCTATCTCCACCTCTGCCAGGTCTCACTCTCCTGTGTCTTTAACCAGTTGGTGTTATTTTTATACTCAATTCACCAGTGTCTGCCCAAACCACAGCCTCCCTGATTTTACACAGAGTGCCCTCCTTCTCCCCACACATCCTTAACATCAGCTTTTTACCCTTTTGTCCCAACAGTGTAGGAGGAATTATGCTGAGTTTCTTGCCCACTGTGTTCTCCAATTCCTTCTAAGCATCACTGCTGTCCAGAGTATTGTACTCTCCCTCAATTTTGCATATGCAGGTAGCAAAACAAATTCTGTTTGAATAGGCCCAGCTCCCAGAGGGGTTTAGACTACTTTCTAATGTTTATTACGTGGAGAGACCTGTATGCTTTATTATTAGAGCTTTTATGTTTATTACCAGGTTATTGATAAAAATGATGAGGACCTATTGGACCAATAATGAGCTCTGCAGGATGCTAGGACATTCTCAACTAAGTAAGTGTGTGTTGTCCGATCTTAGGAAGGTGCACTCTTTGCAAACCCAGCAGTCAGCACCTGAACTGCCTTTTGCCTTCTTATCTCTTCTAGGCTTATTCCTCTAGTTTCTAGGTTTGAACTAAGTCAAGTCATACTACAAGTCTGATACTAGGCAAAAAAGATGGTTCTCAAATGAAATATACCACAAATGTTGGGCAGACCAAGGGAAAAGTTGGTTCCCTGTTTTGTAGTTTTGAGTCTGTACCTGAAATGTATGCTCTCTTAGGAAAAAAAAAAGTTTCAAGTCCTCTGTGCGAACTGAAAGTAGATGAACATGCAAACCAAGTTTCTGTATCTTTTGCAACTGTTTTCTCATTTCTTTTTCCAAGCAATTATATAAATCTGATAAGATTTCCTGCTGTGAGCAATCACAGCTGAACACCAAGTCAAGGATACAGATGAAGTCCAGATTTTCAAAATGTTATTTTAGAAGTCCTCTACAGTTAATGCACTATAAACCTAATACTGATACTTTTAGTCAGACAACTTTATACACACAGCATTCAGGGAAAATTTTAAGTTGGGGAGGAGGCGGGATTTGGCTTTGCGTAGTATTCTGAACGCATCTTGGTACAAGCTTGATTTTCTCCTTGGTTTAGTTTTTGGTTTTTGTTTGTTTGTTTGTTTCTGGAATACCAAACAGCTTGTTTGTAGCAAAGTTGTAGCACTGTTGACATGCAGATCTGGACTCCCGCCCTACAGGCAGTTAAGGAAGGGAAATAATGCCACCTTATGTCCTGATTTGTCACTGCCGAGCCTGGCGTTTGGTTCAAGTCAAATGCATTATGAGCAAGGAGTGCTGTGAACTGGGTTCCCCCTGCTTTCTGGAGTTATTTCCACTTGGTCAGAAAGAATATGAGATGAATGTGAAATGCTTGGTGTGTTGGTAGAGATTTGACTCCTACTTTGGATGAGTTTGGCAGCATCAAAGGAAAAAAAAGGACGATTCAGCCCCAAAGCGCTAACATCAAACCCTGTGTTGTGGTTTAACCCCAGTCCACAACTAAGCACCACACAGCCACTGGCTCACCCTCCTGCCCTGCGCTGGGATGGGGGAGAGAATGAGGACCAAAAAAAAGGTAAAACCCATGGGTTGAGATAAAGGCAGTTTAACAGGACAGCTGAGGAAGAGAAAGTAATAATAATGATAAAAGAATATACAAAACAAGTGATGCCCAATGCAATTGCTCACCACCTGCTGACCGATGCCCAGCCAGTCCCCAGTCAGCCATCGCTGCCCCCCAGCCAACTCCCCCAGTTTATGTACTGAGCGTGACGCCATATGGTATGGAATAGCCCTTTGGCCAGTTTGGGTCAGCTGTCCTGGCTGTGCCCCCTCCCAGCTTCTTGTGCCCCTGGCAGAGCATGGGAAGCTGAAAAGTCCTCGACTAGTGTAAGCAATACTGAGCAACAACTAAAACATCAGCGTGTTATCAGCATTTTTCTCATACTAAGTTCAAAACACAGCACTGTACCAGTTACTAGGAAGAAAATTAACTCTATCCCAGCTGAAACCAGGACACTGTGAATGTGATATTGCAGGTCTTCAAACCTGTGAGTATTTACATGAAACACTTCCTGGGTTATTGGTAGATGAGACAAAGTTTATCAATGCAAAACAGCTTAGACAAGTGTTGGTGATTTGCAAATTCGCACAACAAATTTAAAAGATTTTTAAAATAAATGGCACTAAAAGTGGAACTGCACTGTAAATGTACATTTCTACAGGCAGTAGACTTCCCTTTGCTTTTGACTGTTGCTTTGTATTTCTGCTATTTGATTAGGGTTTTCTAGAAAAATTTCATTTTTTTAGAAAATACAGTGTTTATATGAAATTTAATGGGAATGTGTTTTATAGAAGTAGTTCAAGTAGTAGGAGATAATTGAGCGTTCATGTGGCCACATTTAAAAAGGGTTTCTGATTATTGGTTTATAGTCCCAATCATTTGGAGGGAAAAAAAAAGTGTGATTTAAGAATTAAGGAATACAATTCAAGTTTTTGTGTGTGCACTTCTACATGCACATCACATTTCATACTAAATAAGTATATATATACACATATAATATATATACACATGTATATATATACATAAAGTATTTCATACTTTATTCTGCCATCTCTTTTTTCTAAATGCAGGTCAGATGCCCACTTATCTGATCAGCTCTGAAGTGAAACATTAAAGAAAATCAGTAAATATTCTGGATTTACTGGACTTTTTCATTAGAATAAAGAAGTGATTACATTGTAAATTAATGTAATTTAGGTAAACATATCTATATAAGTTTGGGGTTACAAACATGTAGTCAGTATGTGATCTTACTGTCTGTTCTCTTCTAAGACTGGAATACACTTTTATAGTATTTCTGTAAAGTCGTGGTGGTTTTGCCTATGTGAAAAGGGTTTGGAGATGTGCGCGTGCAAGTTGGTCTATAGCTCCATCCATACCAGTCAAAGAGGTGGAAACACCAACTAACTCAAATGGGCTTTGGATCTGACTTTACCAACAACTAGGATTAAGGGTAGACATACCCTTCCTCTTCCAGGTCCCCCAGAGAGCCAGCTGCAGGTATTCACCTGCCTGTCTGACAGCCAGGAACATTTTGTGGGGTTTGGGGTTTTTTTTGTATGTTTGTTTGTTTTTATTTCTTCTCAAGGATCATTTTTCCCCCCTTCCTACCTTCTTTGTACAGAATCACAACCGACCGGTGTGTTTGCTTCAGCTTTCTAATGTCCCTGATAATGCATATAGATGCACACTCAGATATGAGTTTATTTGGCCTTCTCATTCCTTACCGAGCAATCGATATTACAGTTCTGAGCACAAGTGAAACATAATAAAAGCAAAAAATGCACCTATTTATATAGGAGGGACTTTGTAACTTGTGTGAACAGTTTTGCTTTATTGGTTCTCGCTGTATGGAGAAGACTTGCATGTTGTTTTGTTACAGACTTGGAAAACTTTTCAGATGCAGCTGTTTGTTTGGCTGATGTTGACCATTCACTGAGTGAAAAATAGCAGTGAATCAACAGTGTTGTCCCTGAATTTCTAGTTGAAAATGATGTGGAGGGCAGTCTGCTGAAAGACCATTTACTATTTTACTCACAGAAAGGGGACATAAATCTGCCAAGTGGGTGGTGCTGAAGTCATTGGAACTTTCTGAAATTAGCAGAAGTCAAATGTGATGTGCTTAGAAGATGGATGGACAGATAAAGCTCCTTAAAGTATGAGGCAAGAATATTCTTCCCAATAAAGACTTCCTCACCTTTGGTACATATTATTCATTTTCTGTTGGGATGTTGGTATGCTGCTCTAAACAACCTCAGGCACCCTCAGATAATAAACAGGTTTAAAAAATAATGCAACAAGACAGTAGGAATACAAAGGACGAAATACTGAAGGGTGCCATGAGGTCACAGCTACAACTGTAGGGAGACCACAAAAAGTATGAATTGGATGAAGCTCCATTAAGCTTTTGGGAGCAAGCATGTGATCACACCGGTTGATTGTGTGAAGGGATGGTGACCTTCAGAAATGAAAGATGTGTTTTCTGTAAGACAATGAGTTCAGTCTCATAATGGGACAAGGGTGCACTCTGTTACCCACTACATGCATGAACATAGGGAAAATGCACCATAGATTGGTGTCTGGCAACTTTTTTATATTGCCATTATTAAAAATAACTATGCAAAATTGTAGCTTTAGTGGTCAACTGAATGATCTTGCATGATTCTCTGGAATCGAGACTTTATACAGGACTCTTAATTCAGCAGAACTTCAAGAGCAGCAGAAGTTGTGCTGCCACAGTTGCCTCCTCTTCCTTTTCTCTTCCTCTCTATTTCCTGGATGCTCCATGCCCAATATCTCATGGCCCGTGGAGGAAATATGGTCCTTTCCTGCAGAAATGGGCACTCAAGGAGTATTTCATTTCTCTCATCTGGTGGAAAAAAAACAGGTTTTGATCTTCCAATTTTACTACAGCACAGATTTGTTTTTCCTTGTACACAGATTGCATGGTAGGGGGTTGCTGTTGTCTAAGCAACTTCTTTGGGATGGAATCCTACAGAGAGAAAGGAAAAAAAACCCAACACTCTCCCGCTTTTGTAATCTCATTCCAGGGTTTTGGCATCATCTCTCTGTGTATCTGTTGTGCAGTTTAAAGAACGTTTTACTCTGCCTTTGCTATCTTTATGCCCTTACGGGCTTTTCTATAGGTAACACCTCATTCTTGGATCAAGTTCATTTCATTCGCTTTCCTCCTGAACCCTTATCTTCTTGGTTAAATAGAGTGCTGAAATAGTTGGCAAACTTTGGGCATCTTTAATTATCATTAGCAAATTGTTGAGAACACAGTGGACAATTGACGGTCTGGTCTTCAGAGTGCCATTAAAAGAGATTAGAAAAGGCTGTTTGTATGCGTTGTACAAATTTGTTTGTTTTCAAGCACTGAGAATATAATGAAAATGTCCCAGCCAGGCTTAGCTGTTGCCGTAGTACCAGTCAAAGCCTGGGACATACGAGTGAGGCATCGTTGTTCTGGCTTACCCAGGACCTCTGGGTTACTGAAACTGGCCCTTCTGAGTGGAAGGCTTGCAGGGCAAAATGAAAGCCAAGTGCAGACTGACTGCCCTACCTCTCCACAAACCTGCCCAGGAATGTCTGCATGGCAATTGCAAATGGATTATGAAGCCACTTGTCTATAATGACATCACTTAATTATAAAAATCAATAATGTACAGGGTGAATATCTCAGGTGGATAAATGCATTACCTCCAGCAAAGATCAATAACAAATGCTTTAGTTAAGAATGTGAGGAAAAAATAATATGGTCTCAAACATCCTCAAGGGAAGCTTCAGTTGGAGGTAACAAGTGCGAGTGCTCAGCCTGTTCTCTGATACGCAGGCAGTTAGGTCTTTTTAAGCGTTTGTTTTGTCTAATATAAAAATACATTCTCATTTTGCTATGTGCAAGAACTCCTCTAAACATTTGGTGTCAGTAATGTCTTATGTCTGAGGAATTTCCCAGGACAAATCTCCCAGCACCAGAGTGTGTAGAGAGAGTGTGGTGAAACAAGGGTCAGAAGGATGGGGCCCTGCTGCTGGCCTAGGTCTTCTGGCTCCGTTTAAATTACTATAGGAAGCTTTTCTGGTTATGTGTGTCAAACAGGAGAGATGCTGGAAACACCCTTTGCACTTTGTGGAAATTCATCTGGCTTTTCCCTTTGCATTACCCATGTGTTTCTCACAATGAATTTGTCACTTCATTTTTAGATTCACACATGAGTTTGAAATACTGAAGTGGAGCTTGACAAAATGTCTTAAATTTCTCACTTTCATCAAAATTCTGAGTGGTTGTATTTCAAATCAATGATACTTTCTCTCAGGTTTCCTTGGAAATGTGCTAACCTCTAGCAAATGCTTAGAAACGTGCTGACTTCGGGCTTCTCAAGAAGTCTGGTGGGTTTGATATGATTTCTCATAGTGTTTTGCTAAAAGTTTCACAGTTGTCTTGGTTGTATGGATATCATCATCCAAGCTCTGCATAGGTATATATTTTAGTGTAAGGTGGAATTAGTGGGTGTCTGGAGAGGGTTTCCAGGTCCTCTGGCAAAATACGCTGTATGAGCTCTGGTATTGTGTTTTGCTTAGCTGAGCTGCCTGATACGTGTTGCCACAGTTTATTGTACGAGACGGCTTGGATATGCAAGAGAGACAGTTCTGATTTCCCCACATGTAAAGTGTTAAAGACTGTTTTCAACCGAGATGAGCTGAGAATTTTGCTGGCCCTACAAACTGCCAAATGATTATGTACATCACTACCTGGTATTATAAACAGCACCTGGAAGAACTTACATATTGGAGACTGAGGGTCTCCTTGCCAAAAGATATTGTACAAGGCAAACTTTTGTATGTGTGCAAGGGAAGACGGGAGAAGTTTAGGAAAGGGAAATCCAGCCTGGGTTACTAACCATAGGAAACACCCCTCTGACTCGGGAAGTTCCTGGGATGAAAATAGTTGGAGACCGGAAGAATTTAAGGGAGAAGTATCACACATCTGTGTGCTCTGTCTGGTGGTCACTGTTGAAGGCTGGGGTGCTTGCTTAGGTAGGTATTCACTCTGATCCAATGCAACAAGCATATTATGTTTTTTTATAAAACTTCTTTCCATTAACCTATTTTTCTCATAACCTTATATTCTAGTTTTAGTGGATACTGAATTCTCAGGTGATTTGGGTATGGCTTGAGATGTTTCCATCCAGAGCTGAATGAATACTTTGAAGCTGCAGATCGTTGGGCATACAAGTGAATCTAGATTTGATGCAAAGTTTTACTTCCTTAAAAAGTACTGTGCTCATTCAAAAAATAATGCTTGTGCTTAGTGTCCCATGAATTACACTCACTCTCCTATGTGGCTGCTATGCTTTGGGCTCCAAGGAAAGTCCCTGTGTGAATCCTACAGCAACAGTTAACAAAGCCACTGTCCACAACTCTGTGCCCTAGAAGGGCAGCAGATAACAAGTGCTGAGCATTTCTTTTAGTCACTTAGCCAGCCTAATATTAATTAATCCACTGATTAAGCCAGATTTGAGCAGGATACCTGACTAGCTATTGCAGTGACAGAGATGAGGGCATGTTTCCCCTTTCCTGACCTGCTATGCAGGCAGTGACTTCCAGCAGAAGATCTGAGTAGCTGCTGGTCAGTGTGTACTAGCTCTGCTGGGACAGCTGCTGTCCTCTGGGAAACCACAGTGAGAAAAACGGTAGAGGAAGAAGAATAAAATGCTGGCCTGGTGGCTTGATGAGACAGTAACAACATACATGAAAGTATTTTAAGTTTTCAGTGACTTCTTGTGGTTGATTCAGGCAGAGGAACTGTAACTATCACAGTAAGGTTCAGAGGCAAGAAGAAGGTTCAATCAGAACAGGTTGAGAAGTGAGTTTTTCTCCATTCCTGCAGGTGTTTGGCCCTATTGTTGCAGCATAATTTTGCCCACACGCTGGTGGAGCAGAATGGCCGTTTTACGTGGCACTACACGTGATGGAGTTCTTCACTCCTTCCTCTTTTTGACCCCCTAATCAATTTTTTCCACTTTCATTTGGGAAGAAAGAAAAGGTTGGGGGGGAGGGAGAAGCAATTTCCTTTTAATTGCTTGTTTGTCCTTGTCTGCTCTCCCATCCTTTCAGTTTTCTCAGAGCAGGGTTGGGGGTGTTTTGTCTCTCTTCTCTTATTTTCACTGGTACCGATGGGGAAGAATGACATTTTCTGCTTGGATAGAAACCAATCACTTCCCCAGACTCCCTTGAAAAAGCTTAATTTGCTCAACTAGTCAGTATTCCGTCTTCGTTAAAAAGTCCCAGACTGGAATTTGGATTTAATCCTTTGACTCACATTTTTCCTTCTCTCCCCTGCCTTCCGCATCCCCAGTTACACTTCCCAAAGTACTTTCCTCACCACCTTTTTTATTACTGTGCACTCAAGTTACCTTTAGCTCAGGAGGAAGAAGGACAAAAAAATATCCCCCAAACAAAAGCAAATAAAAAAGCCCCTCACCAAAGTAAATAAATAAGTAGACAGAGAAAACAGGCTGCTAGTTCATTTTCTTCTGCCTTTCCCTTATGGCATGAAGTAATGCCAAACTATTCAGTGTGTGATGCAACTGCATGATGGACATTCAGAGAATCCCAGCAGTGGCAAAAACAGAGTTTACCCAAGCGCGAGTTGGCAGTGAGACCGATCTCTCCAACAAGAGACTATTTAAAGCCACAATGTGATGCATTTTTAACATTTTTATTCAGCAGAGGATTTAATTGCTCACTGACAAACCACCTAGACATTTGTGCCTGGGTGTTTGTGACTGGAATTGTTTGCTATCTGTGTATTGTTTCAGAGCTGTTCAGTCGTCAACTGAGAGTCTGAGGCAGGAATGAGAATTTGTTCCGTTAGCACTTGCTGTCTGAGATGGGTCAGGACGGGTTTTGCCCTCTGGTCATGTCTTGCCTTTTTCATTTTTATCCAGTTATTTCTTCCCAGCAACCTTTCCCCTTCTGCCAGCTTGCTCACAAAGGGTGGTGGTGAACGGGATATGAAGATGTACTTGGCTGTATTAGCTTTGCCTAGAAATGAGAAGCTGTAGCACAGAGAGGTTAAATGTCTTGCTGAAGGGTGCAGGGATAGTCTGTGACAGAAAGAGGAATAGCCACAGTTCCTGACTTGGAGCCACCAGAATGACTTGGATGTGCAGATGAGCTTTACACTAGCTAGCTTTGCAGCAGCACAGCCGCAGCACAGCCTACCTGCCAGAGCTCTACAGCTTGCTCTCAGTCTGTGCCCCTATGGATTATGCTGTTACCACATCTGCTGTAGCTATTTCCTGATAGCTCATGTATATCCATACACCTTGGTGTTCCAAGCCTTGAATGAATGTCACTGCATGGCAGAAATATGTTACATATACTCCCCATTGATGGCAAACTATGATCCTCAATCATCTGTGCATTTCTGTCTTTAATTCTTACCTGCCTCTTCGGAAGTCTTGTGGTTGAGTTAATTTTACCAATTAAAACCCACCAGCACTTGAAAAATGTGCTGCATCAAAGTCAAGTCGTGTTGTCTCATAGGACTCGAAGGCATGTTTTAGCACTCTGCTGAGCTGGGGCCTTGATGTCTCCTGAATGTTTTGACATCCTTGGACAGGAGTAGCTTTGTACAAGACAGTGAAGGATGGTGGAGTTGCCCATGCAACTCAGCAGCTGTATTTCATTAGAGCTATCCAAGCAGATGAGCCTTAGCAGTATCTTTTCAGAGGTGTCAGCAGTGAGCTGTTTTTTTCAGCAACTAAAGCACCAAAATAACCCATTTGTTTACTGGTGTGGACTCACAGGAGCCACTGTATCTTTCAGTGCCTCAGTTTCCCCACCTGCCACGTAGCAGCAGTGATGGTTTTCTTCCTTTGTGAAGCACTCAGAAGCTGCTGACACTAGGCTCCCTGCAGTCAGGCTCTGCTGGCTCCAGGAGGTTGCTGCAGGTACTGATCATCTGTGTACACCAGAGACGGGAGGAGAATCCAAGAAATCCCAGGCAGTCCCACTCCCAGAAGCCTCCCTCCCATCACGGCACAACTTCCGGTACTCTTTGCTTAAGTATTAATTAACAAATGAGCCAATCCAGAAGCATTTAAATGATTGGTTTGGGTAGACTGTCCATTCCCTTGAGGCTTCTAGGCTCTTTTTTCTGCCTTTTTTTTTTTGTTCTTTTTTCCTTTTAGATCAAGGCAATGTGTTAAATGTGGTGACTGTGTTGACATTGCACAATATAGAACCACCCGCTCCTGTATCGGGTCCTTTCGCTGCCTTTGCATAGGAAGTTACTGCAGAAACATGTTGCCGGGACATTGCGCTTTATGCCATCTCGTTGCATGGCAGGAGTCCAGGCCAGCACCCGGGAGCGAGTCAATGTATGAGATTAGTTTAATCCTCTCTCAGAATCCTCTGATGGGCAGGGGAAGGACAATGACCGAGTGCCAGCGTTTATTTTGTCCACAGGTTCAGTTTGAATAGGGAGGAGAAGGTGGTGGTGGGGAAACGAGGGAAAAAAATCTTCCTGGAGTTCATTGGGTCTGGAGTGGTGCCAAGCCCGGGGGGTGGCTCGCAAATGGGGAGTGAAGAAAAGGGGGAAAGAAGAGCAGAATGATGATTAGAAATCACAAATGAAAGAATCCTGAAGAGGGGGGAGAAGAAAAAACAACAAAAATGGTCTCTGCTTCTCTGAATATGTGCAGGGAGAAAAAAAATTCCTTGCTTTTTCTAAGGGTCCTATTCATTAGCAGATGCACTTGCTTTGCTGCCAAGGGAAAAGAAGCACCCTGAACGGTCCTCCCCTCTCTCCTTGGGAGGCACCTACTGGCTCAACCTTGGTGCAAGAGAAAATACTGTCTCTCCCATGCTGAAGCTTCTTTTATGTTCCTGTTTCTTGCAGGGTTTTTTGGTCTCTGTCTCCTTTTACTCCAGCTGCACCCTTGCTGGCTCTCGAAGGTGGATGCGTACATCCGTAGGCAACTCTGAGATTGCTAAGGACAGCTGCTGCTCTCTGCTTAGCAGTGCAGAATCACAGCATGCAGGAAGATGCCTTCTAATGCCTCACCTTTGCATTGCTGTCACTGTGGAGCTGTTCCATGTAGACCAGACCCTTCATGTGAAATCACCAATACATAGGATCCAAATCCAGGTGGGACTCCTCATTCTGTGAGCAGTCCTGCATGTCTGGGCTGTTTGGATGTCTGCGTGGTCAGTAAACCACAAGCCTGTGTTGTGTACCTGCAAACACTTGGGCTGAGCACTGCCTGGAAGACCCACGCTCCCTCCAGCCGGCCAGAGGGGCAGGGACATGTGCTGGCCTGGGTGCACCATGACTCTGTCTGGTAGCAGATCATCTGAGCTCAGCTCTTCCTCCCTCTGCAGATACCCTGAATGTGAGCAATCATCAAGACAAGAGCCAGTGGTGTGCCCAAGAGGAAGCAGGTTGCAGGGTATGGGTGCTACCCACAGCAGACTTTGGAAGGAGTTTAAGTGGCTGCTTTACAAGGGGGCTGCTCATGGCCCTGCCTCTGCCACAGGAGCCTGTTTAAGAGCCAGGAGACATCTCCTCTGGTCTTACCTCTCTTGTGGAGCTATTTACCGTGCACTTTACTCGTATTTCTTTTCTGTGGGACAACTGAGGAGTGTCCTGTACACAAGCCCTCAGGGACACCCAAAGAAAGTACATCTGTAGCCTTCTGGGCTTCACAGGATTTTATTCTTCCTCTTTAGGTATCCTTCCAGCTATTCCAAGTCCTTTTAAAATAGGAAGGAGCATTATGTATACCCTGCTCCCTCCTTTATGCAAAAAGGAACTTTTAGATCCGACTGCTTCCCCTGGCATGCATCGATGTAGAACCCCGGCCGGACAAGGCCCACCGTTCCCCTTTGCCGAGCAGATCTCAAGTCCCACCTCTCTCCACTGTGGCTGACCCAGCCAGAGGTTCTGTCTCCGGGGTTCGCTACTGGTGAATGTGCTCTTCTCTTTCTCAAGACACTCTCTTTGGTTTCAAAACACACTCAGGCAAGGTTCCTCCTCCACTTCATGCTGTGATTCACTGACTAAAGCACACATCTTGAACACCTCTGCCTGTTCAGCATCCCATCTCCTGACAGGGACTCAGCTGGAAGGTCTCAGCACTGGTAGCCAGCTCCCATCTACCTCTCCTCCGAGATGAATCTTGCCTTCCTGGTTACAACTTCAGCAGGAAAACTGGCATTTGCCAGTCTTCCAGTGGCAGCTCTGACCCTGGATTCCCATTTCTTGAGCAGCGAGACCACACAGTTGGCATGCAGAAAGCAGTGCCTTCGCTTTGCTTCCTCAGGTGGTTTGGAAGGTGCTCAGGGTAGTCTGTCTGTGTACATGGGATGTGAGCCGCAGTGCTGTTATGTCTTGTCATCTGCATCTGTGTATCCCTTGGGGAGTCTCAGTGCTTTCCCTGTGGCTTCCCTGTCGGTGCGCCGAGAGCCCCATCTTGCGGCACGACATGGGCTCCTCCCGCACCGAGCTCCTCAGCCACAGCCATCCTGAGGTTATTTCCAGGAGCGAGTGGGTTTCAGGGGCCGACGTTTTAATCTTACATGGCCTTAGGAGGCATGATCAAGCCTGCCAGTCCTGGAGAAAGAAACCTCTTCAAGAGCTATGAAGGCACAGCCTTGGACCCCTGCAGCAGCACATGGAGGGAGGAGTCCTTTCTATAGCGTGTAAACTCTCCCATGGCTTTTTCCTGTTTCCCCAAGCAACACACATCCCATTTTCTTCGATAACATTGTGAGTAAAGAAAGAAATGAATAGAAAACATATTATCCAGGAAGGCTATCAGGTAAAGGTAAAATAGGTTGTAGCCAGTGGTGTGGAACCCAGGGGAGTGCAGATCTCTGTGTGTGTAATGTGTGCTTTTTTTT